>JAZKJV010008064.1:0-47432 GCA_037367405.1 Ottelia alismoides | reverse complement strand
TTGGCCGGCCGCGTCGGCTTCGTCCATGGCGTCGATCAGGATCACCACCTGGCGTTTGTTGATTGTTGGCATTGGTTTGGACGAGAGGGGAAGGATGTGGTGTTGGTTTGGACGAGAGGGGAAGGATGCGGCAGTCTGAGGTACGGGGCGGGGGCCCAGTTGATGGGTGCAGCAAGCAGGTTTCCCGGGTTGCTCTATAGCCTCTGGGGTCGCCACTGAGCATAAAGCCGCGCTCCAGAGCGTGGGTCCGGCCCCGGAGCCCTACAAAACGCAACTTATTCTGCGCTTTGGCCGTCCAAGCCACAGTCACTTCAGTTCACAGCATTGCAGGGACTGGCGAACACGCACGCCCCATGTAGCCTGTCGCGGCTGCAGGCAGGTAGCACGTTACCTAATCCCCGCCCGGCACATCCCCCCCAGCCTCGGTCCCCTCCCCACCCCCCCCTCCCCACCTGCTCGTCCTTGGGCAGCAGCGTCTGCAGCGGCTTGAGCAGCAGCAGCCGGAACGCCGCTGAGGCCTGGTGCAGCTGCTGCACCTGCCCCAGGTCCAGCTGCGAGTAGTACGACCGAAGCAGCGGCAGCTTTTGTGCCAGCTGGTACGCGAGCGTTTTGACGATGCGGAGGGGGCTCTGCCGCCGTACGTCGTTGTACTTGCAGAAGTGGTAGGCGTGCACCAGAGGCTTCAGGATGGCGGAGCCGCCCTGGCCCGTTAGGGTAAGCTGGCAGGGCGGGCAAGGCCAAGGCCGGGCAATAAGGGCGGGCCCAGCTTGGGGTGGTGCGGCGGGCCCCGCGGAACGCTCTCTATCCCACGCGCGAGCGCGCTGCAACAGATGTAATGCACGCACGGACGCAATACACGCAATGGCTGTAAGCAGAGGGCGCTTGCGCCCAGCGAGGCGTAGCTATAGGCCCTTCGATCCTAGGCTAGCTGCATGCTGCACCAGCACCCTTCCTTTTGCGCCCGTCGTGCACAGCACAGCCTCCGCTGCCCAACCACCGTATCGCTCCTGCCTCGTACCGCAGCGCACCATGCCGCCGCACCGTACGGCGCTGCACCAGCATCGCCGTACACACCCCACCTGGCGCTTGCTGTCCGCGTCCACCACCGTCGCGCCGTTGGTGCTGCCGCGTCCCCCCTGGTCCCCGCCAGGCAGCGTCACGCCCTCCGCCTCGGCCAGGGCCGCCAGCGCGCTCTTGCCGCGCGACATGGCCGCCTTGCGCCGCTCCTCGCGCTCGTCCCAGCACAGCGCGGCGGACACCGTCGACTTGCCGCTACCCGCTGGGCCGTTGATCACGCACACCTGTTGCGTTTGCGTGTGTGACGGGCGGGGGTGGGGGTGGGGATACGCGAGCGCGTGGGGGCTGCAGAACAAGGTGTTCTGGGGTTAAGGACGGGTACATGCAGCGTGTACCACCTTTGCCGGCAAGTGCATAATTTGCCAACCCTGCTGTTCAGTAACACAAGGTGGCCCATACGCCAACCGGAGCGTGGTCGTGGTGGGTGACCGGCCGGTCGTCCGTCCCCCCCTTCCCCGCGTTGTCCCCACAGCGTCGCGAGGTGCGGGTAGGCGCAGCGGCTTCAACCGGCTGGCAGAGTTCGTGTGCCCTCTACTGTTGAAGCGCTTCAGGCGGTGCACCGGCCTTCCGACACGCACCTGCGGTGCCCGCGGCGACGAGAGCCACTGCTGGATGGGGCTGAAGTCGTACTCCTGGGGCCCGCCAGTGCTTTCCAACAACGCCTGCCAGGCAGAGAAAGGCAAAGAAAGCAGTACGGTTAGTCAACCCCGGCGCTCCAGGCGGGCATACAACGGGCGGGTTTTTTTGCATGGTGTTCAAACAAGTGGGAAGGTAATGGAGGCCAAAGGCCCCTCACTGCCGTGCTCGCTCGCGAAAGAGTTCACATGTTTTGAGACGGTAGACAGACGTACGGTCACGTGTGGAAAGCATCTCTTCCCCCCTCACCCCCCAACTCCCCGCCCCTCACCGCCAGGTCCGCGTGCTGGTCGAGGGGCTCCAGCAAGAACAGTAACTTCAGCTTGTTGTCAAAGGCGGTGGTGCTGCCGTGGTTGGCGACGATGTCCTCAATGATCTGCGCATCGCACGGGGCAAATGGCACCATGCATGTCGGTGATAGTTTAGGTCATGCATCGTGTCAGGCGTCTGGCAACGGCCATTAGGTGCCGCGGCAGGGCCTGGCCAGGAGGAGCCGTTGGCACCGCTTCCGCCGAGCCAAGCCGCCAACTATGCAGGAACATGCAGCACGCAGCGCAATAGTCACTGCATTGTGTTGTTAAGCGTAGCGCCCCCCCCCCTCCAACACACACACACCCCGGTCACTAGCACCGTATCCCCGCTCCCTGCTGCTCACCGCGTCCTTGTCGACCTGCTTGAAGGCGCCTGCCTGCTCCACGTTGATGCTCTTGAACACGGACGCGATGTCCTGTGCCCGGGAGTGGGGTGGGGGTGCAAGCGAGGCCGGGCGCACAGCGCAGAGGTGCCTTCTAAGGCGCAAACAACCAAAGGCGCTCACGCTGAGGCACTGATGGCGGCCGTGCGAGAGATGCCGCAATGCGCACTACGGCAGCACTGCCATTGCCCCGGCCGTACAGCTGTGCGCGCGAGCTGCCCGTCTACCTACCAGACGGCATCGTCCTGGCGCCAACTCGCTTGCGGCAGGAGCGCGCCCTGCTGCCTGCCTGCCCTCTCGTCTCGCGTCGTGCCACACCGTCGTACCTACCTTTGGGCTGAAGTTTGGCATGATGGGCACCAGCCGGTCCGGCCCGTGCAGCGTGATCGTGTTGTCGCACTCGTACAGCACCCACACGCGCTTGAGCGGGGTGCCGGCGTTGTCCAGGCACAGCAGCGTGGCGCGCGAGATGTGGATGGCAGTGCGCAGGTTGGCCAGGTCGTCTTGCTGCTGCTCGTTGGGGTGCTGGTTGACGGCCATGATGTCGATCCACACCTGGCGGAAGGGGGGGGGGGGGTACGGGCAGCAGCCAAGGTAAGGCGACGAAGCCAAAAGAAGGCGTGTTATGCTCCGAACTGTGCAAGGGCCTCCACGGCGGCGGCCCCGGCTGGGCCTTAGCAGCAGGAGTCGCAGACAGGAAAAACAGTGCTGAAGATGGCGTGCAGCTAGCTAGTTCAAAGTGGTGTGCGCTGATGCTACAGGCTGTAGATGCGGTGTCTGCGCCGGAGGGCCTCTGCCGCTGCCGCCGGGTGCGTTGCAGCTGAGCGCCATCCGGCAGCAGCACCCGCACAGTGAGCAAGAGCCGGTGCCGATCCTGCTGACGTTGCGCAAACGCACTGCGGATTCCGGTGCGAGCTGAGAGAGACGGTCTGCACCTTTGTCGAGTCCAGCGCCCCCGACAGGTGGTCGCAGATGCACTGCACCAGGTAGGAGAAGGGGTTGCCCCAGGCATGGCTGATGAAGTAGTCGGGTGGCCCGACGTCCTCCTACAGCAAGGGCCAGGGCCAGGGGCAGCACAAGCAAGACCAGCCAAGCAGACGGCGTGGAAGTCACGTAGGCACGTGGCACAGATGGCACACGGCGGATGGATATGCTTGCGGACGGCGGCAGAGCTGCCCTTCCGCCCGCCAGCGTCGCTGCGTGGTTGTCGGCGGCCACAAGGGGCCCTGGCGTGTCGCCGGCTCAACGGCTCAAATGCAGGGCGCGCCACGGAGGCAGGGAAGCATGGAGTGTGCCACATACATAAACATAACGGCCCGTGGGACGAAAGGTACAATGGCCGCGTTTGTGCCCCTTGCCCCAGTCAGCGGTACCTCCTCCCTCCTCCGACCAGCCGCAACCTCTGGGCCTATCCAAGCCCCGTTGCATCGGTATCATGTACGGCAACCCGCCCGCCCGCCCGCCGACGCGGCGCGCACCTTCGGCACTAGCCCCGGCATGTCCACCAGCCGGCACTGCTCCTCCTTGGTCAGCTCCTTGACAATCATCTCGTTCACCATGGTTGTCGTAACCTGGTGCCCCAACAGCACACGTACCGCGCCGTTTGCATTCACGCTACAGGGCGAGAACGGGCCCGAAGCCGACTGGCGGAAACGGCAGTATTGCTTTAGGCCAGCAAGCCCGCACTTACCCTCTGCCCTTTCACTGGTGGTGCACACGTTGGGGCACGCACGCCTGACGCCACAGTTGTGGCCCACAGGCGATCGCTCGCGCCGCCCAGCCAGGGCAGCGGCAACGCTTGTTCCAACGCCGGAGCGAGACTGGCTGCAGGTGATACGGCGCCACGCCCTACTGTATCGAGTACGATAAAGGTCCGTACCCCGTACATCGGGCGCCGCTTACGGCTGGCCCCTACCTGGTTGAGCGGGATGTTGAGCTTCTGCGCCAGCGGCACCACGTGCTCCACAAGCACGCGCCGGAGGAACCTGCAGGCAGAGACGCAGCGGCGCACCTTCACCAAACAGCAAACCGCAGGTTCCATGAACTGTGCCATGCCATGGAGAGCCTGGCCAGTAAAGGCACCTAACTAGCTGCCTGGGGGCGTTGATTGCAGGGATTCCATAGAATGTGGGAAGACCCTACCTACACAACACATGTGTGAGTGCTGCGTGAGCTGCGTTGCCACACGTGTGGCTGCGGGTGTGCCCTGATAGACCGCCTCCGTGTGCCGTACCTGATGCTAATGGCGCAGAAGGCCGCCGAGACAAAGACGCTGCCCCTCCTGGACTTGGGCGTGGCGGCGGTCGAGTCGTCGCCGCCTAACCGGCTCACGCCGCGTTGCTGCACAGCAATCAAGGAAGCCGCATGCAGTGTCGCTAGACAGACCAGGCTGGGCTGGGCCAGGCTTGTACGAGAAACCGCATGAGTTGTCCCAGCTGCACAAGCCACTCAGCAGACCAGTTGCTTGTACGTTCATGCATGCGTATGCCAGCATGCCGTACCTTCCGGACGATTGACTGGTGGCCGTTGACCGCCTCGCCGTCCACGTACACCACAGAGCCGGCCCGTGACTGCGCATACAGCAAGAACGAACGCAGGAGCTCTGATCAGCTCCGCAAGCTGCCCCAAACAACGTCATCGTCCTTTGCAGTGTGCGCGTTGTCAGTATGAAACACGTGCATGCGTTGACGTACGACGATAAGAGTGTGCGGCAGCCAGATCCTGTCTTACCTCCCAACACGACGCTTGTGAAGTCGGCATTTTTGCTTACCTTCAGGTTTGGGGTAGGCGGCTCGTTTTTCCGAGGCGCGGGCTGCATACGCTGCTGCTGCAAAGCTTATATCGGACGCGAGGGAGCGCTGCGAGCACGACAGGCCCATCAAGCAAGCCAGGCCGTAAGCCACAGCACGGATAGGAAAACACATGCACACCGCAGATGACGCGCGAAGCGTTTGCTGCTGACGCCGACAGGCTCAAAGTACCGGACGGCTGCTTGCAGCACACGTCTTGGCATGGCGTGCGGGTGATGCATGTGATTGTGTACGGCATCCACAGCTGCCTGATGCACACAACGACGGTACATCGGCACGCTGCCGACATGCGAGCGTTGCCACTGAACGCTTGGTCCTGAAACGCCTCCGCGAGCGTGATTGCGTTGTCCAGCCATCGAGGACAGTCCCGCCCGGCGTGTGCTTGGTGCACACACACACACACACACGCACGCATGACTGCTCTGCACGGCCGCGCGCCAGCAGCTCGACTGCTGCACATGCGCCAGGCTCTGGCGCAGCTCGTTCGCACAGGATCCGCCCCTCCCCAAGCGCTGCGCCTCACCGAGCCGATGGATCTGTGGCCGATGGATCGGTGACCCGACGCTTTGACCGGTGCCAGGTCCGCCGCCTTCACCGCGGACGTTAGCGCCGCCGCCTCCAGCTTGCTGTACTTTTTCGAGGGGGTCAGGCCCTGCAGCCGCGCAGCAAGCGCAGCGTGGCGAGGAGAGCGTGCGGGGCTGTGATGGGACCCCCCACAGCCTGCAGCTTGCTGCTCACTGTACATTAGCAGGCCTGCCAGCTGCCGCCTCCCGGCTGCAGACACTTCCTCCCTGCAGCAGCAGTAGCTAGTGCTCGACGCGCAGCCGTGCACGTGCGCCGCCATGGCAATGGCGCAGGGCACACGGGCAAGCGCTAAACGTGTTTTTGCATTCAGGTGTGGTGTAATGTGGTGGGAGCACGGCGATACGTTGCGTCTGCCCCCCTGACCCACCTTCTTTGGTAGCAGCGTGGTGCTTCTGGTTGTGGCTGTGGATTTGACGCTTAGGATGCTAGGCAGGGGATGCATGTCATCGTTGTCCGGGTCACCCGGCATGTATGTCACGCTCTCCAAGCGTAGCCCTGACAGGCTCTCAGCCCCCATGCTGCCGCGCCGAGCCCTTGCCCGCCGCTGGGCAGCGCCGTCATCATCATCGTCATCGTCGTCATCATCCTCGTCGCTGTCGTCGTCGCGCGCAAATGTGAACGTCGGCTGCGCGCCCGTTTTGAACGCTATGCTGCGCTGCCCACCAGTAGACGCCTTGACGCTTCGCATGCCCGAGGGGCTTGAGGATGGAGGCCTTCGGCGTGCCACCGTTGACGGTGATGCGGCCCGGCGAGCCCGGGGAGTTGGGCCCGGTGTCAAAGCGTCCGCGCAGCGGGCTGTTGCCCGGGGTGCTGACGCTAGCAATGCGCGAGCGAGGCATTAGCGGATGGTCCAATGCGTCCAAGGAGTTCCTGCAGCGCAGTGCAGCGCGGGGCGGGGCGGGGCGGGGGGGTCGGCGTAGCGCCGCCACAGGTTCAGATTAGACTGAAGCATGCTTTTTGCAAAAATGCAACCTCTTGTTAGCGCGGTCAGGTACAGGTACGGTACGTTATGATACGATACTGTGTGAAAACATATACGGTACGCGCATAGGCGCGCGGCATGCTTGCATGCGCGCGTTGAGGCGCACACCGTTGAGGGCTGTTGGTTTGGGCATCCCTAGGCCGACCGCATGCCCATGGCTGCGTTGCTTCCCTCTGAGCTGCCAGTGGGCGTTGGCTGGTTGTGCCTCCATCTTGAGGCCTACGCGGCTCAGGTGCGCGGCGCCTCATGCCTGGTCCCCGGCGCATTCGTCGATAGCTCATGCCCAAATGCCGGCATTCAAACAAGATAAAGCAGTCTATACGCGATCCCCTGCTACCACCAAACCGCCCTTCGCGCTTTGCTGTCGCCTGGCGTAGCCGTCACGATGGGCGACAGCATTGTGGGCGACGGCACCTGTGGTAGCTGCAGCGGCTTGGGCCGCGCCGGCGAGCCGTTGGGCGCGCCGGCGGGGCTCCCTGCCGCGCAGGTGGAGGCTGCGCCAATGTGGGTCGGCACGGGGCTTCCGTACCGGCTGCTGCTGTACACTTTGACCAGGGGGCTGTTGATGGGGCTTGGCAGGCTGCGCGGGCTGATGGCGTCAGCCTGCGGTGTGGCGCGGGTCGGCGACGGCTGTTTGCTAATCGGTGGCGTACCCGTGCGTGACCATTGTGACTACGATGGATGTTTAGCCCCCGCCCGTCAAAGCCCATGCGTGCCACGGATGGTTCAGCACCCGTTCACATGCAGATGAGTTTGCATGGCCGCTCCGCATGCGTTGTTGCACCAGGGGGGGCCTGCGTCGTGCATTAGCACTGGCTTCCGGCACCTGGCACACAATTGGACCACGTGCACGAGCACATGCCCCGTGTAATGCAAGGCGGCAAGCTGGGCGCCGGGCGTGCTGGGCACACAGCGGCGTACATGTCATGCAGCGTTCGGCGGCAGTGCATGCGGCACCGCGGGTGCTTTGCGCGGCCGTGGGGCGCATGACTCCGTACATCGTAGCGTCTATACGCACAGCAGCCCCCCTTCACTTGGTTGCCTGACCTGCTCCTTTTGGAGCGCATCGGCTGAGCGCCCATCGAAATGCTGCACTTCGGTCTGCAGGGCGGGGCAGTGGGGCGGAGGGGGGGGACCCCAGCGTCGTCGTCGTTCGTCCTGTTCAAGGCATGGCCGAATGGCATGCTCGACGTACGCCAAAGGACGTTCGTGCCATGCAGGCAGCTGAGCGTGGCAGTGCCGGCAGGATACGCTGAGTTTCCAGGTGCATCAGCTCATGAGTACCCGCTTGTGCGCCAGCTGAGCCAGCGGGGAGGAAGCGGCTTCGCTTCGCAGGCTGCTCTGTTCGGACTGGACACGACGTACGTCCAGCCGCGGAAGCTTGTCCAACAGGAAGGACCATGTCGACAAGAACTGGGAGGGGCTATAGGAGCCGTGCCTATCCATGCCGGCGCTTGACAAGGCCAGTATTACGGCCAGGGGCTAATCGAGCACAGGGACAGCCCCTGACACCTGCCGGCTGCTGGTGGTGGTGAGACGGGTGCCAAGGCACGGGAACTTACGGAGGTTGAAATAGTGAGTTGGGCTGTGACTCCACCTCCCGAGTTAATTCGCGGGAGAAAGGCATTTCCGGTTGGGCTGTCAAGAGCGCTCTTGCCGTCGGAGTTTATGCTCTGGACGAGGAGGCACCGACGGGGTGATGGACCATCCGCGCGGACGGCAACGGCAGGGCCCCAGGGCACGACGAGCGGCCGCAGCATAGGAGACATAACCGGCTCGCCCGTACTGCTTGCAACGCGTGCCAGGCGAGCTTGTGCAAGACGTACTTCCTAGAGTTGGTGACCGGGCATGGCATGGACCGTACAAGTACGCCCCCCAACCGGTCGCCTACCTTGACCCGGAGAGGCTCCTCCTCCTTCGGCGGGCGCACATCCGGGCGTGGAGATGTCCCGGTGTGCACACTAGCCGAGCAACCCATTTGCAATCACCACACTACGGAGGAAGGGCTGGACTTTCCATGGCACTCACATCTGGCAGAAGATGAGGTAACAGTGCTCAGCAAAAATGGATGGCGTGCCCGCTGACATGCAGTGCACAGGTTGCTTATGCAAGGTTTGCCGCAACTGCACCTGTAGGCCAGAGAGAGGAGAAGAAGAGACGGAAAAAGGACATGACTTCGGGCGTATGTGTCACAGGAAGCCGTGCCGTACATAATGCGTACGGCAACCACTCGTCGTGCCGCCACAAGAGGCCGACCAACCTCGCTGACGCTGTCCGCGATGCGCTGGGATGAGCTCTCGCGACTCCCTTCCTGTACCTCACCGCGCAGACCTGCTTTCCTACAGCTAGCCGTCCGCTATCGGCGCGGCCGCCAGCTGGGCCGGAAGCGACCCGGGTGGTCAGCGGCTGACGCTTGGAATTGCGGTGCAGTCGACCCGGGTCGCTTCTCAGCCGGGGCGCGCCTGGCGGCGTCGGTATCGGCAGTCGCCCATGTCGTATGCTGCACATCCATGCTGCATCCATGCATCGGAGTGCAACCGCCCAGCAACACTGAACCGGGGACGTAGGACCGAACCG
The DNA here is from genome assembly GCA_037367405.1 of Ottelia alismoides. NCBI lineage: Eukaryota > Viridiplantae > Streptophyta > Magnoliopsida > Alismatales > Hydrocharitaceae > Ottelia > Ottelia alismoides. The sequence goes on along the minus strand of JAZKJV010008064.1, from coordinate 38,071 downwards.
GGCGCGAAACTGCACAAAGAGCCAAAACGCCACTAGCGAGCACCGTCAAAGCCGTTCAGAGCGCGCGCGCGCGCGCCGCTACCCCAAGCGTGCCGCTCGTGCCGCACGTGTCAGCCTGCCTGCGTGCCTGCCTGCCCAAAGCACGCTACCACCAGCTAAAGCAGGGATCGGGTTGACAGCCCTACAGCGTGCAGTCTCGGGCAAAAGTGCAGCACATTTCAACAACCGGGCGTCCGACCGGCTCATGGGGCGGTGCGAGCAGGCCCGGCATCCGGCACAGCCCTCTTGTCATGCCACACGCCATACCACCGGCGCCTGCGCTACGACAGGCCCCGCACACGACAAGGGCTCGCATATGCCCACGGCCGGAAATCGCATGGCGGTGACGGCGGCGCGCCGGCAGCAGCGGCGCTTTGCAGCTTACACGCCCCATCATCATCGGTTGGGCTCGACATGAGGAAACTCCAAAAGTCGAGGTTGTAATGATGCATGCGGCTGGGTCGGCGGCGACGCGTTGGGCTTGCCAACCGGCCGGGGCGGTGTGACCCGTACGGGAGCACCTCCACAGGAACCCATGCATGCATGCATTGCATGCATAGAACAGTCGACAGCTAGTCAGCGGCCGTGGCCTGCCAGTGCACAACGGGGAATCCAACGCGCAAGCTGCCGTGCCCCGAGCGCTCCCAGCGCAGTTGGGCTGACACTTAAGGCCGCAGCCAGCTGCCACTGCGTTGACCGTCCTGCTCATACTGTGCCTGCCTGGCGAACCGCGGTCGTTGCCCGACTTCAGTAGTTCCTGCGCTGCCGCCGCTCCGACCGATTGGCGGCCTGGGTGCGCAGCGCCTCTCGCAACTTTCAAACACCTGCAACGGGACGGCCACACAGCCATGTGCAAGCGGCAGCTTGCCAAGGGATGCGCCACGCGCAACGGCGCTGTGCACGATGATATGCACTTTGAGGCTACTTGTGACCGGACAGCTACAAACCACTCGCACGCTGTGTAAACTAACGGCCACGCGTAGGGCATACAGAGGACGACACCAGCAAGCAGTGCGCGTCGCGTACGGTACACAGCAAACGTGGTCCTCGACAGACGGCGGCTAGAGTGCCCCGGCGACTTGCCTGTAACCCGAAATCACGAACGCGGTATGCAAGCAAACGGCCCGCACACGAGCGGTGCGATGCACAGGCGGCTCGAACCACGTGCAACCCTGTAGAGCACCACCTCACCTGCTCTGGCGTCAATGACTCTACCGACATGATGCGGTTGCGGCTGCTCTTCGCCCGCCGGATGTCCAGCTGGGCAAGGCGCACGTTAAGTGTCTGTGAGTGAAGGAGGGCAGGCGGACGGCCAGAGGGACAAACGGTATGGCAACCGGGTCGCTTTGGGCAGATGGGCCAGGCTGCCGTTGCAATAGCACGGCCAGTGCAGCTCCGTGCGATCCGGCGCCATTGTGCAGCGCTGCTGAATCTTTTGCTGTGCGGATGCAGGCACGCGCCTTTGTCCCCCGCCGTGCAGGACAGGACATGATGGGGCCGCGCACAGGACAGCAAGCTAGGCTGACTGTGGTTGATGCGTGCGACACAAAGCAAGCGGCTCTTTGCACGGCGGCGAGCGGCGATGCGATCGATGCACATCACACGGCGCTGAACAAAAGCGGCCACCCGACCGCGCTTGCTGCGCGCGCAGCGCCGGAGAGGAGTGCCGTACCTTTGCGAAGTACTCGTATAGCTCCTCGTGCACCGAGTCGTTGCCCATAAGGCCCTTGACGTGCACGCGGACCACGTCGGCCGTAACGCGCGACAGCGTGCAGTTGTAGGAGCGGTCCTCCAGTTCCAGGCGCAGCTCCACGCAGCCGGTGTGAGGGTTGCGGGATATGCATGGTGGAACCAACAGTCGGCCCTGCGGGGTTGGTTGGGTGGATGGGTGGGCGCGGGAGTTTGCGAGCGGTGCGGGGTGTGACGCACACCGTGGTGGGCACCTCACCGTACGCTGCACGCTGCAGGTGCCAGTGCAGGTGACTGCGCGGAACGGCCTGAGGCGCTGCGTGCAGCGGCCAGCGGATGATGGGACTAGTAGGAAACGGCGCTGATCCCGGCTGGAGGGAGGACTTGCTTGGTAAGTGCAGTGGTGCCGCGACGGGCCGCGAAGCCGCCGCTGGCCTGCTGCCGGCGCCGGGGCGGGCTAGGGCCCCGTTCCCCAAGGCGCGGCATGCGACGCGCCGCGCCGCAGCGCACATGATGATGACAAGGCATTGCTCTGCCGGAATGCACAAGCCATCGCCCATCACGAGCCCCTTCGCGAACATGCAGGTGGCGTACGCATCACGCAAGGCGGCGGCCGGTGCTCCGCCCCGCTCCGGCCGGCCGGCTCACCCCGCGCCTAGCGTTCTGGTTGCTGAACGTGGTCACCGCCCCGTCCATGACGTAGATGAGCGGGCTGTCCATGTCCGATTTGTAGGCGATGGGCAGCGGCCCCAGATTGAAGCGGTACTGCTTCTCCACGTTACCGTTGTGCCTGCGCGCGCGTGCGGTTGCGTACCAACATGTAGCAGCACTGTGTCTGCCGTTTGGTGCGCTGCGCGCACAGCGGCGGCAGCCGCATGGGCGCTGCCGCTCGCAGGCGCATGCACCACATGCGCGCCCTGTCGCAAAACGAGCAGATCGTGTGCACAAAAGAGGAGCGTCACGCCCTCCAGCGCACACAACATGTGCACACGCGATACATGCTGCCTTGCATGGGTTTGCAAACATGTGCCGAGGGCGCAGCTCCTTCATCGGCGGGAACGGAGCCCTCACCGTTTGATCAGTTTCACGCCTCCGTCTGTGGTGTACAGCTCGATGGTGTGCTTTTCCGTATCAACGACATACGCGCCGTCTGTCCGCCGGCGGGGCATTCTCCGCAGGTCCGCATCTGCAGCATGGGGCCCACCGCACTTGCAGAGTGAGCACCAGTACTCACGCATGCAGGAGGCGCATCAAGCATGCGCGCATGCCTGAAGCGCATGCAGGCTACTGGAAGGGGCCGTCAGCCACGGCGGCGCACGTATCATCGCGCAGCAACCTGCAGCACTTCACCCTCGTGCGCGGCCCACCTATGGTGAACGCGTGCCGGCCCGAGTACCGGCAGTGGTACACGTAGAGTTTTGTGTTGTCTTGTCGTGGCGCATCCTCGCTGGTGAATGTCAAGGTTGTTCGCTTAGGCATTGTTGCCGACGGGGCGAGCGGCTGCTCGCTGTACCCGTTCTGCGCCTGTTACACAGCACCGCTGCCTGGTTGAGGTCCTTGCACGGCGCAGGGGCTTCGGTTCGTAGTCTGCTAGTCCCAATCCCCACACACTTCGTGCGCACGGCAGAGACTGAGCGTGTGGTTAAGGGCAGGCTGACACACTGAAAGGAGCAACGACGGGTAGGGAGGGTAGGGAGGGTAGGGAGGGCAGGGACACGGGTCTGTGACTGACTGAGGAGGGAGCTATTGGCAATCTGATGTTTGGCAGTGTCGTGTGCCTCGTGCCCGGCACTACTTGCCGCACCCCATCCGCTTTCAACCGGCGGCCGTGCTCGCCGCGGCGCTGCGCGGCGCTGCGGCAATGAGGAGTAGCCGTGGTACGCCGTACGCCGTACGCCGTATCTGCTACGTGCCGTACGTGCCGTGTCGTGCCGTGTCGTGCGCGCGGTTGTTGCCGCCCGGCCGCGGAGCAACGTGTAGCACCCTTAGTGTTCGCACAGCCTTTACGTTGACGACAATCCAAGGGCGGCAGGGTTACTCACGCGTCGCGTCTGAATACGGATGGTTTGGAGCGGGTGCCGCGGTTCGATTAGGCCTCTTACCTCCGTCCAGGCCTCACCGGACTTGGACAAACCCATCTCAAAAGGCCGCGAGAAAGTTCGGGATGGCTTGCTCGGTCCAGGGTCAGGGCTCCCCGCCCAGCTCGTCGCGTGTGCAGGCCGGGGGGTGCGGGACGAATGGCGAGTACCAGTCCGTGTCCGCATCCACGTGATGGAGCTGACGTCCATAGACACAGTGAATCAGAGCTTCAAGTGCAAGGTGTGGTTACAGTTCAAATGGGAGGAGCAGCTGCCAGCGGGTACGGACGTCAACCGCTGCATGGACAACGCGGAGCTGGTCCGGTCAACGAGCGGCTGGAAGCCGCTCCTCACCTTTGAGCATGTGGAGGACATGGACTGCGACCCGGGCACGCAGGTCGGCGTGGATGCATGCGGTGTATGCGCACGCATGCATGTCTGTCAACAGCCAGGCATGCGCTGCGCGCATCGCGCCGAGCCCCATGTGGCCGCGCGCTGGCAGCGTGGGCGCCGCGCCGCGCATGTGCGCACGGACCTTCAAATGTCGCGGCAGTATTCCATCATCCTTTGCGGCGCCACCACTGTGCGCTCACCACGTGCTTGCATGCGGCCTCCACTCCGTGCGGGCAGGCATGGCCGGTGCCCGGGTTCAGCGTCATGGACCCTCAGCTGCCCTGCCGCCTGGCATGTGCCATGCCGCAGACGCGCATCAAGCACGTCCCTGGCTCGACAACCATGACGGTGTATCAGCGCTACGTCATTAAGGGCACCTTTGCAGAACGCATGGAGCTACAGCACTTCCCCCACGACCAGCAGCGGCTACACCTCAGGGTGAGGACGGGGAGCTTCGCGGCAGCGGGGCGCAGGTGCCCCACGCCGGCGGTGCGCGCTGATTGGTACGAGCTGACCTTGCGCGCGGGCGGGGCGGTCGGCGGTGCGTCATCCGCGGGTAGCACGCATGCGGCGCGGCTCGGCTGCGAGCCCTGTGCGCTGCTGCAACGGCTGCTGCTGCGGCGGCGGCGGCGGCGCTCGTTCCTAAGTACGTGCAGGGGCCATGCGCCCGCGAGTGACTGCCGTGCCATGCCTTGCCCACGCATTTTACACCGCAGCGCACCCTGCGGTGTGTACGCGCCCGCCCGTGCCGCAGGCCATCCTTTGGAAGTGCCCCGAGGCGGTTCACGGTGTGCCGCTCAGTTCCCCCTTCAAGGGGCAGGCGCCGGCGGCTCGCACGCTCAAGTTTGAGATTGGCGACTGCCAGGTGCGACACAAGAATGGCATGAAGCAGCGTGTGTTGTGGGCTGGCCGGGCACAGCGAAGCGACCGGGGACGTCGACCCCGTGGCCTGAGCATCCGCCAGATGCTGGCCGGCTTTTGCACCTTGACCCACACCACAGTGTGGCGCGCGGCCGATTGGCCCCTGCCCCCCAACTTCCGGCCTGCACTGGCCCGTCCTGGTCGCCGGAGCCGGACCGGCAGTCCGACCCTCTGCATGGACTGCATCATCACTCCGCCATCACACCACGGCAGCCTGTGTGCTGGCGTGTGTGCCTCTTTGCGCCTTCTCAACTCACGCACCTCGCAGATCTACCAGGATGGCTTCGTACAGTGCGACGCGTGGAAGCTGCTGGACACGGCCATCGTGAAGCAGGGCCTGAGCTCGCAGCAGTGCAACGACGACGGCATTCAGTTCACCGTACTCAACTTCTACTTCGTCGTGCAGCGCAAGTACGCGACGCCATTCGAAGGGTTCTAGGGGAGACATGAGTCACATGACGCGAAAACCGCTCTTTGGCTACGTGCAAACGGCCGTACTTGCCCGCACGCCGACCGCGTGGCCTTACGGTGTACGCGTTGGGGGTATTCTGTGCGTAGGGCGGTCCCGTGCGCGCGCATCGCCACGATTGTGCGCTACCAGGGCTGCTGAAGTTTCGGCGTCGGTCGCCGGCGCCTGTTGGCCTGTGTGTCGCGAGCACAACTTACGCGCTCGCGCGGCTGTCCCACCGAACCCACCGCCTCACCCTTGCTTGCCCTACCTCCGCAACGGACCGGTATCAACCCTATCTGGCTCTACGTGTTGTCGCATGTAATGTTTTTTGGGGGTATCCAGTTAAGCGTGTCGCGGGTCAAGGAGGAGTGGATGAAAGAAACCGTCGGCACCGTTGGCCTCGCAGGCTGAGCTTCTATGTCTTCAACCTCATCATCCCCATCTTCCTGCTGGTGCTCATCTCCTTTGTCTCCTTCATCTTTGAGCCGGAGCAGCTGTCCGACCGAATGAGCTTGACCGTCACGCTGCTGCTGACCCTCGTGGCGTTCAAGTTCGTCGTGTCGCAGTACCTCCCAACAACCTCCTACCTCACATACCTGGTCAGTCGGGTCAGGTGTACCTATCCTTGTAGAAAACTCACAGCAACCACTTGACGGTGATGCATTTGCCAAAGAGAAGCCACCTGCGCCCGTTGCTTTGGCCCGCAGCAGTCTAGCAGCCCTGCGGCTGGCTGCGGCGCGATTTGCGTTCGGGCTGCCCTGCGTGTTTCAAGCCACCGCAAGCAAAGCCCTGTGCTAGCCAGGACCGGTTTTGGTCCTGTAGGCACGGTGTGGGTCATGGCTGCAGCGAGGCCGCAGCTGTACTGGCGTCACCCTCATGTGCTCCCTGCTGCGTTCGACAGGCAAAAGGCGTGCGCAAGTGCTGCGGCCCGCAGTCCATACATACATTGTGCTGGCTGTAACAGGCCAGGCGTTGCAGCTTTCCCTTTCCGGGTGGGCGGGTTCTTCTGCATGGGTTCCAAAGATTGGGAAGATGATACATATGCAATATGTATGTGCGTCCCGTTTTTGGATGTTCTCCTCACCCCGTGCGTTACTGACGGCTACCACCGCATCACCACCTCCTTTACGACAAGCGGTACCAGCCGGACTTCGCCGGGGTACGGCTCACCCGCTTCATCCACCGCACTTCTAACGTTAACGACATGAGCAAGAATAACATATTCACCGGCCAGTTCCACCGCCTGCGCCGCATCATCACGGATGCGGACAACTTCGCGTCGGAGATCACCTTTGTTATCTGTTGCCTCCTGGACCGCGGCTATACCCTTGAAAACATCTGGCCCCGGTACATGCGCCTCCTCCTCACCCACCCGCATGCATTCCTTATTGACCGCCGCAGCTGAAGCCTTGACCTTGCGGCCGCCACGCACGTCGCCCTCCAATCCCTCGCATGATGCCCTCGCCTCGCTGGCAGTACGCCCACTGCAGGGCCGTACTGCGCATTGCGGAAGTCGGGGGAGCCCCTTCGGGCCACTTCTTCCGCGGTGCTTCCTGTCCATTCGCCCCCCTCCCTGGCCCCGGCCCCACCACACCCCGGACGCGCTCGGATCCTCTATCCCTTCGCATTCATTCTGTTATTTCTTTTTGCGTTTGTCTTCCCCTTCTTCACGGTATCCGTTTGACCGGCCTGCCTCCCCGGGGTTCGCGTGTGTACCCCCTGCACTTCATCTGCACTTCCACCTATTGCATCCTGCCCGTACCAGCCCTGTGGCCCTTCTGTGCTTCTCCCCGGCCCCACGCGTCCGCCGCGCCGCTTCGTTTCGTCTTGTGTCCGCAGGTCAGTACAGGTTTGACGGAGTAACACGGGCCGCACTGCATGCACTAGCGTCCGGGTTCCGTTTTTAGCCGTGTCGCTGTTGCGCTGGGTTGCGCACTGCACTCGCCTGCCATTTGCTTAGTGGTGCCGTGCGGCATGGGAGTTTCGGCCACCACCTCTCCTACATACCCAGCCCCCACTCTCTCACACACACCTAAGCGTCAGCCGCAGCTACTCAGCCGCCAGCGTTTCACTTCCCCGTGTTTCCAACCTCCCCTACATGGGCCTTGTGACGTCGTCCCGCCCGCCACTTCACCTCCCACCCACACACACACGCGACTCACTTGCACAGGTATGCGCGGTCCACTGCATGCATTACAGTATTCAGAACAGCGTATCTTTTCCTTCTTAATGTATGTGCGTGTGCGCGCGAGACAGGCAAAACTTCCGCTTCCTTTCCGCCGCCCAGCCCTGCCCCTCCCCGCCCTCCGGTGCAGCCGCGCTCACCACTTGCTCCACCGCCCCGCTGACCCTTGCCCCGCTTGCGTGCGCCCCGCCTGCTTGCCCCGCTTGTGTGCGCCCCTCCCTGCTTGCCCCGCTTGCGTGCGCCCCTCCCTGCTTGCCCGCACCCTCGCGCAGGACATCTACGTGGTGCTGTCGTTCGTGGTGCTGTCGCTGGTGTCACTCCAGAACCTGCTTGTGTATGTGATGGACAAGGTGGGTGGGTGCGCGTGGGCGAGGGCGAGGGGCATGAGGCGCTGGCGGCGGTGCAGCGAGGGATGCAGCTGCTGCGGCGATGACCGGCACGGCTGCTGCGTGTGTGTAATGCATGGCGTGGCGGCAATGACGCGCAGTGCACGGCGGCGACGCGTGTGCTACGCCACACGCCTCACTCACCGGCTGACACGCGGGGCGCCCAGCACATGATTCATATGCCTTTTTCGCGCCATAATCAACCTGTAGGAGGCTTGGGTTTGGGTTGAGTCCCGCGATCGAACCGACACCAAATCGCGTGCGCGTCGCCGCTGCTGTCATCGCCCACGCGCTGTTATGCAGGAGGGCTGGGTTGCGGCGTTTGAGTTCAACCGCTGGTCGGCGGTGGGGCTGGCGGCGCTCTGGGTTGGCTTCCACGCCGCTCTGCCGTACATGTCGCGCCGGCTCGCCCAGCACCAGGCGCGCAGCGCCATCAAAGACGACCGGGAGGACCCCTCGGAGCGGGAGCTGGAAGCAAGCCCGCTGTAGCATATCTCCTTCGCAGCTTGCGTGCGTATCAGCCGACACGGCGCACATTGCGCTGTGACCGCGCTCGCGCGCACCAGGCTATAGGTTTGCTGCACTGTGGCACGGCGAAGTACATATGCCGTCGTGTTCGCGTTCTCGTTGGGTCATCCTGTCCAATAGCTGGTGGTGGCGCCGCGGCGTCGACTCGGGAAGGGCCGGGCCTCGGCTGATCTTACTTGTTCGAGCCTTGTCGATGTTCGGGATTTTTTGGTGCCTGTTGCTGCGGCCGGGTCCTACACCGTAGCTTGGATTGTCCGTGCAGTGCTGTCGTGCGCTTGTGGAACGCTGTCGTGCGCCGGGGGGGGGGCCTGTTGCTGTGTGGGCGGCTATGCGGGGTGGCACTGTGCGTGTGTTGCGGTACCGTGTGCATGCACTGCTCTTGCTTGCTCGGTTGCTTTGGGCTACCCGATTGGACAGGCAAGTTCGCCTGCAGTCACTGCTGCGCTGTGCGAAGGACTGAGGAATACTGCTATTCAATCGCTTGATCAATTCGATACTGCGTGCGCATATGCCGAGAAGTGTTGGATGATCGTCTTGCACCTGGAGAACGCTTTGTCGGCACTGTCGGGACGAGTGGTCCGGGCTGTACTGGCCAGGACGCGGCCAGAGCCAGCCACCATGGTGCGAGCCCAGCACCTGGGTGCTGGGGGGGTGTCAATGCTACGCGGCCGAGCCCTCCCGCGCGCGCCCGCTCGCGCCCAAGCCCTCCCGAGTAGTAGTGCGCTACATTTGGCGCGAGCCACCGAACGAAGTGCTGAGTCGGTGGTGCAGGGCTTATCTGCGTATGGCGCCCAGCCTGGCGTACTGCGCCTAGCTATGCTGTGACGTGCTTTGGTGGGCACGGCAACGGGTGCTGCGGCATGTGCACTTGTCTGTGGTGCCTGAGCACCGTGAAACGAACGCTGACCGCTTGAGCCGCAGCTTGTATAGAGGGGCGTTTTACCGGTTAGTCGTGCTTCTGTGAGACAACGTACACGTACCTGGGGTGAATACACAGTATTGATGCTAAGCTTATCAAGCGCCATGCTTTTCGAAGGCAAGCGGCGGCGGAAACAGCTGACATCTACTTGGGCCGTCATTCTTGAGACGGGCCTCCTATGCGTGCACCGCGTCCTAAACATTGTGTGGGTTCAATCTCTCGATCGTGACCGCAGGCAGCTGTTGCGGTACGTGTGCGCGCAGGGGTGGCTGGGGCTGCGGCCAGAAGTGCACAGCACCTGGCTCGTGGGGTTGGCGGCCCAATTGTACTCATCGGGAAGGATCGGATCACGGCCGCCGGTAGATGCGGATGTTTCAGCATGCCGGCCCGAAGCTGCTGTTGCCGTCTGTGCATTGCCATGGTCAACGCATTTCGCCAGCTGTCGCGGTGTGGGGGAGGTCTCCCGCACACCCCTAATCTAAGATGGGACGGGGTGTTTGTGGGCAAGAAGCAATCATGGGATGTGCACATGGGGAGTTCTGTGGGGCAAGTCGGATAGGACTAAGGTGGGGTCGTTTTTAAGCCCTACATCGCGAACTCGGGTGCCGCTTGGACAACATGTGGTATGTCGGGTTTGATGCACGGTGCTCCTCGTCTCTTTGGGTTGCAACTCCCGTGCCGTGGTGCGGCCACTCGCCCCGCGGCCCAACAGCCCGCTTACCTTCTCCACCGGGCAGTGCACAGAGCGTGAAGTGCGCGGGCTGCAGCATGAGCTGCGCGTGACCACACCTCCGCCCTTTAACAGTTCGGCGCGTGGGCGCGCGGCAGGCACCCCGGCCCGGCCGGGCCCTCTCATGGTACTGTATGCAACAGCAGCACGCTTTAGGGTAAAGTTCGGCATACGGGGCGACATTTGCGTGGGACTGCTTGCGAACCCGAACGCCTGCCGGCAACCGCAGTCGTGGATCTACTGCAGCGCAGATGCACCCTCGTCATCCATCCGTACTGTCGCCAAAGAGCTGCAGCATCCGCGCGTATGTGCACACGCCGCGCACGTAGTCGGCCGCACGCACGCGCTCGTTCGTGCTGTGTATGGCCGCCAGCTCGCCCGCCGCCTTGTTCAGGCTGTACGGCGCGAAGCGCAGGATGCCGTGCCGTGACAGGTGCGCGTAGTGCTTGGAGTCGGTGCCACCCATGAGGAGCATGGGTGCGACCGCTACAGGGGCGCCGTCGTCGCTAAACACCGCCGGCGCCGGTGCGCCGCCGCCGCTATCGCTGCTGCTTTCCCTAGCGGCCAGGCGCCACGTCTCCTGAATGGCGCGCTTGAGCAGCTTGTAGTGCCGACCCAGCCTGCAACGTACACACGTGGGTGCAGGGAAGAGGCAGGGGAGCGAGGCTCGTGTCCGCCGTATGCCCGCAAGCACCAGCAGTTGTCGATGGCGCATGCCGCAATCCTAACGCCCTAGATCGCAGGTTGAAAGCATTCGGCGTGCAGGAGGAGCAGGTGAGGGGCATATCCCTAGGGCGGGACCAAACGCGCCCTTGCACCGGCGCCAATGGCCCGCACCCGCACGGGGTCAGCCGCCGACCGCCCTCACCTTGATGTGACGTTGGACCCGCCGCCCGGCCATGCCGTCTCCGCCACTATCCGCACCTCCGCCTGTACCCGTGCCAACGCCGCCATGCGCGTCATGTACGACACAGAGTCGGCCGGGACGCTGCCGGGCAGCAGGCGGGTGTTGAAGCTCAGCACCGCCTCCTGCCAGTGGAAGGAGGGGGTTGGGTGGGCTGAAGGTTGCAGGCCGTGGCTACGGCCGTGGCCGTGCACACACACACACCTCATAGCACGCCAAGTCCCACACACAGCCAGCCACACGCCGCGCGCACGAACCAGCCGCGGCGTGTGTGGGCGACACGCCCCGCCATGCCCAGCCTCCAGCGGCGCAGCGGGGCGGATGATGCGTGTCTACGCCTACAGCACTCACGCGCGTGCTGCCCTCACCGGCTCACCTGTGCCCTGCCCCGCCCCCACCCTCAGACAACAACGCGCGCATCACACGGGGTACTAACACCCACGCACCAGCACCCACACAAAACGCACCTGCGGTAGCACGTTGTCCGCGACGCCGCCTGTCACCCGCGTGAGCGCCACCGTGGTGGTTACCATCGCCGCCATCTCCCGCCCGCCCAGCCGCCGGAACACCAGCCCCAGGAGCCAGTTGACTGCCACAGACCTGCTGCGCTCGCAGGCAGCCAGCAGCGGCCGCAGGTACGGCGGGGCGTACGGCAGTAGCTCCAGGAGCATGTCCGTGATGGGCGGCTGCGCACAAGCAAAAGCGAGGGGGTCGGAGGGTGGTGTGCTGAGAGGCGCTGTGCATCGTACATGATGCCTGTGCAGCGGGTGGGCGCGCCAAAAGTGCTTGTACTGTTGTACAGCAGGGCTAGCTCCATACACGGCCAGCGACACTGCGCGTGCTTTGGCAGCGTCAACGCGTCAACGCTGTGGAGCGCGGGCGCAAGCGCGGGTTGCGCCGTGCAAGAGCCGCTTGCAGCGCCGTGGGTGGACAAGAGGCGTCAGGGTGCGACACCGTGTCATGTGGCGTGGCAGCGCCGGCAGCGCTACCTGCAGCACAGTCGGCGGCGGGTTGTCTTTGATGGCTGTCAGCAGGCGCAGGATCTGGGCCTGGATGTCCGAGCCGTCCAGGGGTGGCGCCGAGGCGTGGCCGCCAATGGAGCGCAGCACCACCTCGACGCTCGAGTAGCCCTGCGCGCAGGCAGGCAGGCGCGCTCGCTGCCGGTGGGTGGCGCGCAGAGGCCATCACCTGTAACCCCGCCAAGGCGCGTGCGTGCGCGTGAGCATGCTCACGTTGCGTTGGCTGGTCAGGCTAACGGTACGAAACAAGATGCCCACCGCACTTTGCATGCATGCAACACGACGTGTCCTCACCAAGTGCGCTGCGCCCACGGCGACACCACGCGCGGTGCCCGTCACTTGAGCAGGCAAGGCCATCACATGCCTTTTGGCTGCCGCTTTCGCCCCACAAAAAACCAACAGCGCAGGCGCACAATGGAGTGCCGCACGCGCCGCCTCCTCCGGCATGCGCACTGCACCCCAACCCCGCGGGCTGTGCCGCCGCACCTTCTCTGCCGTACCAACCAGCGCCACCGGCTGGTTCGGCGGCGTGAGCGGCTTAATCCCATCGCTGAGCACCACCCCTCCCTCGTCCAAGACGATGTCTAGCTCAACGCCGCGCTCGGCCAGCAGCGCGGCGGTGCGGCCAGCGCCCTGGCCGCCGCCCACCTGCAGCAAAGCAAACACGCCGTGACGCCCAATACATGCCGTGACGCACCACATTTCGTACAGTTAGAGCCGACGCGTTGCGCAGTGGCGGCGGTATGACGGCTGTTGGCTTAAGGGCTCATGCATCCAAGCCGGCGAGGCTTGGTGGGCAGGTGCCTGGTAGCGCCACCAAGGCAGGCAACTCTCCCACCTCCTCGTCGTGCCCAAACGCAAACATCAGGGTACGCCGCGGCCTGTAGCCCTGACGCAGCAGCTCGGTGGCAGCTTCCAACAGGCCTGCCACCCCGAACTTGACGTCCGCAGCGCCGCGGGCCCAAACAAACTGTTGTTGTTGATGTTGTTGTTGGTGGTGGTGGTGATGGTGTTGGGTGTTTTGTCAGGAGGGGAGGTGGGGGGCCGAGCAGAGCGCAGCACCTTGAAAATGGGTCAGTGGCCACACAAGCATTCTGGCTAACGCATACGCGCTGGACCATATGGCGGCATCCGCGCAGGTGCCGCGCAACGCTGCCAGCGACAGGCATTCCGACCCACGGGTCGCTACGGCCCCCTCGCCTCGAGCAACGGCGGAGCTTACTCGTCTGCAATCTTCGCCTCAAACGGCGGGTGCGTCCAGTCTCGCTCTGTTCCAGGCGTGACAGGTACGACGTCGTAGTGCGAGATGAAGAGGGCTGGCCGTAGCGTTGCATCGCTGCCGCGCCACGTAATCAGCCGGCTGTGGCCGCCTTGGCCCACCTGCGGGACCAAGCACCCAGAGAAAGGCGGGGCCTTGCGAAGGCCAGTGTTCAAGCTGTGCGCAGGGAATTTGCATGCAGATAACCACTTGCCCTGCAAGTACACCGCGTGTTACAGGGGGCGGGGGGTGCGGCTGCCAAGCAAGGGCGCACGCCATGGCACAGCAGCAGGAGCCGCCATCCAGCTGCCGTAAGGTGACGGACTCAGTGCCAGCGCCCTAGCCTGTAGCCGACTGCCGTGTAGTTGCAAGAGACCTGTCATGCCCTCCTGGGCGCCCGTACCAAAGGGCTGGCCGGGTGAGGGTTTAGGGCGAAGGGCGTACCTCCTCGACCGCCAGCTCAGCCCACACCGTTGAGTACGCCTCAGCCAGGTACCGCAGCATGGAGGCGAAAACCTGCGCGGCGGTGCGGTGCGAGTTAGGCAGAAGGGCTCCATCGGGTGCACCCCCAGTGCTGTCACGGCGAAAGCTGGGGCAGGGGGGGAGCCTAGGTGGGCCCACAACCGACTGGTGCTTTGCCTAATGATGTCGCCGGACGCCTTGGCCACGGCGCGCACCAGTCAAGTGGTAGACGGTGTATCCGCGCAACGCAGACAATCGACAATCAGGCACCGTACGAGTCGTCTCCATGACTTATTTGCGGGCGACAAGGGCCGCGTGCCGGTTACATGCGCTCCGGCGGTGCACGGCGAGTGGCGCGACGCCCGTAGCGCCGGCGGGGCCCATCCCGTCCCGATACATGCATGCATGCCACGGCCACGACAGTATGCCGCCCTGGAGCCCTGCACTGGCGCACATGCTTGATCTTCCCAATCTTTTGGAACCCGTGCAAAAGAACCGCGCATATGCTTGCGTTTGTGGCGTAAAGGCGTTAATGCATGCCGGAGCTGCTACCTGTTCGTCTCCCATGTGGTGCGGCGCGCTGGCGTTGCTGACGGAGGGAAAGCGCAGGAAGCCCACGAAGCGCTGCACGATGGCATCTGCGTCCGCCCGCTGGCCTGCGTCAGTAAAAAAATCGGCCCGTGTCAACACGGCGGGGTCCGTGTTTCCACACGGCACCGTATCCACACGGTGTCCACACGGAGTGCGGGCATGGCAGGGCAAAACCGAAAGCGTATGCGGGTTGGTGGTAACAGTAAACAGGTGCGCTGTTAAAGACTTCACAGTGCGGCTGACGATGTGGACCGTGCCACGCCCGCGTGCTCATGGCCTTCGCTACCTTGCTTGCGAGGGCGTGATTGCGTGATGGCATGGTCTTTGTCCCCGCTGCATGCGCGTTCACAGGTGCTTCATTGCCCAGCCGCTGCAGCGCCGTCATAATGCGTTACTGAGGAACGATATCACATTGGCATGTTGCCCTTAGCTGGTAATGCTGCTGGGCGCAGCTGCCATGGCGGTCATGACTGGGATTGGTGCAGCGACCGCACTCACATGTGAAAGGAGGAGGCGGGGCGTCGCCCACGTCCGACTGAGGGGAGTGGACTTGATACAAAAACAGCCCAACCTGAACTGCGAGGGCCACAACCAGCACGCTGGTGACCATGCCGCAAGCGCTGAAGCCGCGTCGTCCCCTGCTGGCACCCGCCGTAGTGCCGGCCATCGCGTGCGTCCGACAAGCTATTGAGGATTTTCTCCGTGTGCGCAGTGCAAAACAGAGGCGCTGGACAATCGCGACACGGGCTCGAACTCTGTAGGCTTGCTGCTCGGGATCTGGTTGTGCAAGCGTGCAAGACCCTGGGCGAAAAACCAAGAACAACGAGTCGGGTGTTGCGCGATCCCAAGTTCCGGTGTTCCACCAAACGTCTCGGAGGCGCTGTTGTTACAGCGCAGCAGTACCCCAAACATCAGGACGATTGACGCCGTTCCAGCGGTGCCCTCCACGGGTTCTAGCAGCCCGGGGAGTACGAACCGTTGCCCCTTGCGATGTACGGAAACATCGGAACTGTCGGAGAAGCACAAACAGCCGCCCCCACCACTTCTGGGCGACGCTACTCCGCTTGCGGGCTGAGGACCTACCATCTACCAGTACGTCCTGTCACGAACATCACTTGCACTCGGTCCAAGGTGCGACTTCCATGCGCAGCCACCACATACATACTTCACAGCGACACCCATTGCTGCCCCTCCCCCGCGGTACATCAACACATTAGCTGCGGCACATGCGCCCATTGCCGAGCAGCACCTCTCGCGCACGTTGGGCCGCCTGGACTCCGCTCGCCACCGCACGCCAAGCGAATCCGCACCGAAGCACCTCCTTACATGTGGAACTTGAGCCGCTTATCCTGGCGCATGTTTGTAAAGATCTCAAGCACCTGCATGGGCATTTTGCGATCACCTGAGCGTTATGCCGACCGGGATGCAAACCCAGTCTCACCCAGTCGGCGAACGCCACCGAAACTCCACGCAGCGGCACATGGATGGAGCCGGCCGCTAGTGCGCAGTGCGCCACCTCTTGTACGCACCTGGTCGCCACTTGTGACGGTGACCGGTCCGACCCGTACGGACCAGTACTTGCCGCCGCTGGACGGCACGACCTGTACGCTCTCCGGCGGCACAGGCTCGCCGGTCGCCGACTCAACCGCCTTAACCATGGACAGCTTGAAGTCCTCCTCGCCGGCTCCCACGGCGGTGAATAGTCGCTTTGTGGGGTACTTGTTCACCTACGGGAGAAGCGGGCGTAACGCGACGCATGCACATTGACGACTGCATGCAGCCGTTCCGTGCATGGTCGCTATGCTTGCATGCTTGATGCTCATGGCATGCTGGCGCTGCATGCACTATGCCAGGACCGCTTCGCACCTTGTCATCCACTCGCTTCCATTCCTCCACCTTTGACAACATCGAAGCGACTTCTGTTCCTGTCGTCTCGAGTACCTCCCGCTTGTCCCGCCCGTTCATGACTGCAATATGCACGCGTGCCACACAGGGTGTGGGCGGACCTGCAAAAAGTGCAAGGACCACTAGCAGCGCAAAAGCGTAGCGCTGCATTACCTTGTTTCGTTGCTGTCGCCCTCGTCGGCGTCCCGAAGCCCTTTGGTTTCGACGCAGGCTTGAAGTTCTTCCGCAAGGTTGACAGTTCCGCCGTTCCTGAGCATTCCTGGCCGCCCTCCGCTGCATTCTGTACGACGTTGCTCAACCTGGTTCGCATTTGTGTCATACGCACGGGGCAGCAAGCCGTGCGCGGGCCCGCCTGGTGGTGCGTCAGCAATCGTGCGGCGGTTGCCATGTTGCCAACGCGTTGCAACTGCACGTCAAGTGACAAGATACAACGCTATGGACCCTGGTGCAAACGCAACTGAATACAGCGAATGCACTGTGCACGCTTTGAGGCTCGGTGACATGGGACATTTCTGTGGCCACTGGCCATGCTGCGGGGCCCGAGGGTTTAGCGGCAGGACGAGGGTTTGGCCGCGTGGAGGCGACGAAGGACTGAACGGTGAACGGCATTCGTGGGGGAAGGAAGTGCGTGCACAAACGTGACCAACTTTAGCGCCAACATGTCTGGCCCTGTCGCTGGTCTCGCGGCTTGAGTGCACGATGCTGTAGTCGGGTTCCTGAGGCGTGCATATGGCGTAAGACCTCTTAGGGAGCGCACAGGCAAGATGCCGAACAACCCCAGGAGCGTGGTGCCCACAAAGCTCGAGGATTACGGCTCGCGGTTCGCAAGCGCGATGGCGCAGTGCGCCGCCCAGGCGGAAGCGTACGGCGCGTGCGTCGCGGCGCTAGGCGCCGAGGTAAGTCGAGGGGGGAGGGGGAAGACACACCTAGGGGCGTGGCAGCACAGCCTTGCTGCAACTTGGAGCCCAAGGCCATCCTTGTCTGGATTGATAGGCCCGGGGGGACGCGTTAGGTAACGCCTGCTGCTGTCGCGAGCTGTCGTTGTCGTACACCCTTCTGTGCTTGGCTAGCTCCCGCCACGTAGACGCTGGCTACGTCGATGGCAATATGCGCACCGGGCGATGCGGCGGCCCTGCCACGCTGGCTGCACTGATTGTGCCGACCGCGTGATGGACACGTGCCACGTCCATACGACACTGTACGACAAGTCCCCTCGCCAACCTCCTTACCGCATATGCTTCATGGCAAGCGTGCTGCGCACATGCCATGTGCCGCCCGCAGGTAGACAAAAACCGTTGTGCCCACAAGTTTAGCTCCCTGCGCGCCTGCTTCACTGCTGCGGTGTGTTTGTGTGTGGGGGAGGGAGGGGGGAAATGGGGGCGCCGTTCCGCAGGGTGCTACGGGGTGTCGGCTCAGCATGCATACGGAACATCGCAATACGAGACTACTGCACAATACAGCACGGCCCATCACATGTTGCCATGCGTGCACCTCATTCGCGTGGCGTCCCATTGCTGCACTTGACCAAACACCTACTAATGAATCCGGGTCCCCTTTGGGTTGACCGGCGCGCGAACCCATCACCCGGGCACGTTGCTTTGCTGCTATGGCGCGCAGTTGTCCGCCAAGCGATGAGGGAGCTGTGCCGCCAGCAGCGCTGCGCACGCGTGGCGATGCGCTTGGCTTCCGGGGTCACCCGTGGCAAGGCTGAGGTGCGCGTGAGCCTAGGCGTCTGCAGTACTCATGTTAAACCACCTCTCCTGCCTTGGCCGTCATCTGTACTGTCTGTGCTTTGGGAAAGGATGATGATGCGTGCGTGCTAGTGTGTGCCCTGGCCCTTTTCGGCGGCTTGGAGCAGGAGGTCATACCGCTGGTAGCTGCCTGCCTGATTTGCGACACGCCATTTGCGGAGGAGGCTGGCCAAGGCTGCCGCGCAGCTTATGCGCTGTGTATGCCTGTACCACTTGCGATGTAGAGACCAATGGTGCGCTACCTGTTGCGTATCATCATCATAAGACTGCGTCCGGAGGCATAACGTGCAGCCTGGCAAGTGCCGCACAGCCCGTGGTTTGGGCCGCTGACCGGCGCTGCCGCGCGAGCCAGGCCGCGCACCGGTTGTGATGCACTTAAGCAAGTAAGCCGTGTGCTGCTGGTGCTGCTGGTGGTCAACGGCAGTCGTGTGCACCCCGCTATGTGTCGTACCTAAGGCGGCATATGAAGACCGGCGGGCGCCCGTAGAACAGGATCTATGGATTAGGACTAAGGAGCCTAGTGCACAGTGCAGTGCACGGATGCGCGCGATGGGGCGACCGTGCTGCATGGACGGTCTATGAAAGCCAAGGGCAATGGGAATGAGGGCCATCAGCCACGTGCTGCGGTATCCTCGCCGTGTCGCGGATTGATGCGCCCTTGAGTGCAGTGGTCACGATGTAACAAGGGTCCCTTGGCGGCGGGCGTGGCAAGAGCGGGCAGCCGTGCCAGCAGCGTGGCGGCCGCCAGGCAGCAGTCAGGCAAGGCGAACAACATCAGCTTCACGTCCCGGGCCATCGCTCCGGCAAAATTCCGGATGCGCCAGGCGGTTTACCTCCTGACAGCATCATACCAAACAAAACAAACCAGAAACGTGACAACGCGCCTTAAAAGCGTCAGCGTCTCCGCGGGTTGCACTCGTGGGCTCGAGGCCCACCCCAAAGAAAGTGGTCACGTGGTCTAGCCCAGTCTCCCGTCACACCCGCAGTAGTACTGTCTGAGCGTGTCCAAATCCTCACGCGGCAGCTGGCGCAGGCCACTCTGAGCCCCATCACACCATACATCATCGATGAACACCACCTCTCAACCACAGCACTCCTGCACATTCACAGGCGGCGTGCTGCGCTCAGATGCCAACGCTTGGTCGGGAATCGCTACCGGCTCATCGGGCCCTGCTTCGGCGGGAAGATCTTGTGGCGGATGGCGAAGAGGTCGCCCTTCTCCAAGCCGTACACGACTGCTATCCCCAGGAGCGGACCCACCAGCAAGGAGGGCATCAGCGCTGCGAACAGGCAAGGATGGGCCGACCCACCACCAAGTGCGGCGAGGGGCAACAGGTGGCGGTGGTGTAGCTACACGGGCACGACATGCAGGCAGTCCTGTTTGGCGGCCACCGTGTGCGGCGTGGCGGCGCTTTGCAACGCCCAAAAAGGGGGACTGCCAGCGCCGGGCATTACGCCAACGGTGGACCACAAAAGGGTGCCAGGGCGCAATCGATGGCTGCGTGACCCAACAACGTCCCTGACTGGCTGACTGACTGGCGGGCGGCGACCACGTGCCGAAGCTGCAGACCGATCCGGGTAATGCCGGCTCGTTCGCACCCCTGCCCCCCCCCCCTTTCGGGCTCAGGCTGATGGGCATCCACTATGCACACGGACTGTGGGGGCGAGGGCTGCGCGCCCCCGCCCCGCCTCCGCGTACGCGCGTCGCCTCACTCACAGAGGAACGGGCCCGACACCAGGCCCACGACCGGTATGCGCCGTATGAGGCGCTTGACGATGAAGGTGCCGATCAAACCAACAGCGATGCCCGTGCCGTACCTGCCAAACGGGTTGGGCGCAGCGACATGGGTCGAGGGCAGGCCATTAGCGCTTTGGCCCGCAGCCGGCTGCACTGACTGCCAGTGGGTGAGTGGTGCGTGGCGCCCCCCCGCGCGGCTCAAACAAGGACAGGCAACCAAGTCAGAGGGCGCCAACAGCTCCGGCCATTGATCATTGCTGAATGAAAGGGCTGCTTCCAATGCATGGATTCGCACGAAAAGACAGAAGTGACTGACACCCTCTGGGTCAGCAAAACACGCCCTCGAACCGGCACGGCTTGACACTGCGCGCATGTGTGGTCGGCATGTGCTCAGTATGTTGCGTCCGTCGAGCCTCGGCGCCAAGGGCTTGCCCACCGCGGCACGGCCCTTGGTGCGGCAAAGACGCTGTACAGAGAAGTACTTGTCGCTGGCCCCACGGCCCCCACTCACCCTTCTTCCCAACACACACACACACACACTTAAGAAGAAGAAGATACGCTGTTCAAAACATGCCGTGGACCGCGCATACCTGTGCCAGTGTGACACACACACACACACACACACACACACACGGTCTCTTTTCTTTTAAACACACACACACACACACACACACACACACACACACACACACACACACACACACACACACACACACACTCACTTTGCGCCGTCCATCCTCGATGGCGCCTTTCGGTACAGTCGGATTCGTTTGTTCTACACACACACACACACTCTTACTTTCGCCCAAAGCCGGTGCACGCCTTCATCGCCGCATAGGTGACCACTTGTGAGTAGAACTCTTGGAATTCCGCTTGGTCAAGGGTGGCGTTGGAGTCATAGTCACACTCCTGCGGACCAACGACAACACAGCGCCCCAGGAGTTCGTCGGAAGCCCGCGGGGTGTGCGTACACATCCCTCCCTGCATGCTTGTCGCTGACCTGGAACCCCCTCCACTTCTTCCATTTGGCCGCTCCCAAACACACGCACGCGCTTACTCAGCGGGCGGCACGGACGTGGCAGATGGCGGCACGTCTGGCGTGCGCGCAACGGTAGCGGCTTACCTTGAAAATCGCGACAACGTCGTCGGAGGTCAGCGGGTCGAGGACGATGCCTGCAAGTGCAAAGGACACGCGTGCCAGGCGCTGCTCGTGAGGCCAGGAGCGCACGCCCCGCACGACCCTCGGGTCCGTTGGGTAAACGTACGGCATTGCGCCTTGCACTGCGCAGCCCAACGTCAACGCGTTGATTGGGGCCCAGCATGGGTGCCTTTCAAGGACCCGCGGGTTGCGGAGCTGCCTGAAATGCGCAGGCCGCCCACGACAGCGCGCATGTGCGCGCACGGTGCGCAAAGTGGCTTGGCTGCATAACCGCAAAGTACGGTAACATGGGGTTTACGCTGTTGATGTCCATGTGCGCCCTTGGCTCCCGCCGACCGCCGAGGGAGCGAGGCGGCGTCGCACATACGTCAACTCACCGTACTCGCTGCACGCTGTCTGCAGCTCGCGGAACAAGCCCTCAACGACGGATGCCGCCTGAAGGGCAGCGGAATGCCATGCTACGTCGGCTATGCCATGCATGCATGGGATTTGCGCAATGCGCATGCGCGCGGGTGAGATGGAAGCCTTTTTGCATGCGTGCATGGCCTACGCTCGTGCCGTCAAAATGTACCGCATGTGCCTGGCGACGAACCTATAGCGTCCACTGATCAGCGCATTGACGCATGGCCTGCGCAGTGCATAGGACTAGATGCATGCCGTTGTTGCCGTGCCGCACTAGCAGCGTACGGACGCATCACCTGGTTGATCGTCACTTTACCCGAGGACCGATAATCTAGCGCGTCAAACGTTTGTTCACAGACGCGCTTGAACTGCTCGCTGTTCCGCACAAAGTTCCTGCAGTTCATTGCCATCCCCGAACACATTGGTTGTGCCGTACGGCGATGCCACACATTTGTTCCGGTAGCCACCGGGGGAGCCTAACCCCCTCACCCCACCTGACTTTTTGCTGCACTTGCCTGCATAAGGGTCGGCATTTGTACAGCACGTCACTTGTGGCTCAACACGTTGCCGCTGAAGTGTGAGCGCCTCGGCAGCACCACCAGTTACCGGGACGCTGGCGCCCGCTCGAGCCAAGGACGTTGCTGCCAAAGCTTCTGAGCTGGTACACGATGGCGCCTGTAAACCCAGATCTTCGGTGCAGTTGGAGAAAGGAACGCGACTGGTACTACCAAGGCCAAGAGGGTAGAGGGTGGTATGATGAATGGCCACCGAGAAAGTCTCCAGTTTCCAGGTTTACAGGCGTTTGCTTAAGTACTGTGTAATGTTTCGTAAGTGTGCAGTTCGTGTAGTCTCACGCCTGGCCGCTCCCACCAAGGGTGGTGGTACCTGCCTGCATGGGTTCAAAAGATTGGACAGATAAAAGAGCGCCTACGACAGGTTTTGGCGCGCACCCAGAGTCGAGCTCACACCCTACTTCAGAGCCCATCTCGGGCGAAAACCAAATTGGGCACACACCCACATGATGATCATGCAAACGCCGTATAGCCCCAGTTGAGCGTCGCTGCTTCACCCACAAAAACTATTGCGCGCGCGTGCGTTAGCGTTACCCCCCGGCAGGCAGACAGGATTAAAGTCCGCGTCTGCACCCGAGTGGGCAGCTTCCACCCCTCCGACACCAAGCAACCATGCAGGCCTTCAACACTATGCTGTCTAGGAAGTTGGAATATGAGTATGTTGCTCTGGAGCAAGGCATGGAGAGGCGGCCGCTCAACGGCGACAGCCAAGGGCAGCCCAGCAGCACCAGCACTAGCCCAGGCGCGAGCACCGCACATGCCAGCTGGACTGCGCCCAGGCAAGGGGTGTGTAGTGACTGCGCCTGGGCCAACCTGGGCCCGCCCTTTTTCCCCCTCGCCAAGGGGTCGACAACCACTGTTGGTGCTCTTCCCACCCCACAAGGTGGCAGCATTCCAGCGATGGTCTCGACCAACAACAGGCGCCAGCCCACGGCCGGGCACGGAACCGCAGAGCAGTTCTATGCTGGGCTACACTTGCAGGTGTGTTTGGTCTAAGCCCCTGCCCCTGGCTAACCCTGGCAGCATCCCCGCGCGGCGCAGGGGGCGCGCAAGCGTCCGTACCGGTCGTCTCGCGCAGAGCCGCGCTGACGCCAGCGGCTGCTACATGGACTCCTGCCTATCGCAGGCGTGTTTTTTGCTTCCTGTGCTGTGCTGGCCGGGCTTGAGTTGTCCGGCAACCTCGGCGTTTTCAGCCAGGGCCGTAGAGACCGTCCCGTGGGTCGGCCGTACGAGGCGCAGCAGCAGTGGCGCAGCCCCGCAGCAGCCGGCAACCTCAGCGCGCTGGACCTGCTACTTCTCAAAACCAACATTCCACATCATGCCGCTCAACGACAGCTGGCTCAACGATCCGAACGGCATGATGCAGTACCAGGGGCTGACGCACGTTTTCTACCAGCACATGCCGTACCAGGCCGCATGGGGCACCATGCATTGGGGCCACGCCGTGAGCCGCGATCTGGTGCACTGGCATCACCTGCCCATAGCGCTGTGGCCTGACGCATGGTTCGACCGGGACGGCTGCTTCAGCGGCAGCGCCGTGCTGCAGGACGACGGCACGCCGGCGCTGCTGTACACAGGTACGGCACCTGTGGGTACGGCGCAGACTTGCAAGTGGTGGTGCCATCTGCGCAGCACCGCGTATGCATGGCGGCTCGCGGTGGACTGGTGGGCTCCGCGGCTCTGCAAAAGCTCGCTCATGGCTCGTACAAATGCGTCACTGCCTTACAGCCGGGCATTTGCCGTGCGGTGAAATCGCGTACCGCCCTCGGTTTCGCACCGTAAATGAGCGCTTGTCATACCCGCAGCAGCACTTGACTGGCACGTCGCGTTGCGCGTTGGCTAGGGGCCTGCGCGGCCTGCGCACCGAAGGCGCTACGACGCCAAACACTTGCACACGCAGAGCCGTGATCAACCGCCTCATGCACGCGTTGCTACACGACGACCTATATAGATTGGTCGCTTGCGCACGTTCTGCGCCGCGCACGTTCTGCGCCGCGCACGGTGACGTCCGCCCGCAGGCGTCATGAACTTCAGCCAGCTGGGCTACTACTACCAGTCTCAGGCGCTGGCCGTGATGAGCGATCCACGGGACACCCTGCTGGTCAACTGGAGCAAGCCGCTGCAGTACAACCCGCTGCCCATGAAGCCGCCGCCCGGCGGGGACCGGGCGCAGTTCCGGGACCCCATCACCGCATGGAAGGTGGGGCGCACGAGGCGGGCTGGTAGCGGAAAGCCTGGAGTGGGGTTTACGCACGGCCGCGGTAACGGCCGCGGTATGGGTAACGGCTGCAGCTGGACCGTGAATAAGGCGGTGCGCTTGGCGCCGCTGGCAGTTGAGTTCGGTGCTCATGCTCAACGGACGATTCCGCAAGTGCGCCGCGCAAGGCAGGGAGGGACGTGGGGAAGTGTGCCGTACCGCTACAACGAGCCGGTCAACCTGCATTGTCAAAGCCCAGCCTGGGCCGGAATGCTTCTGCCGTATTGCAGGTGCCGCTGGCCCAGGCTGGCAACCTGCCGCCTTTCAGCAACAGCACGTATCGTGGCATGGCTGGCGACGCAGCTGGCGGCGCTACGGTGTGGTTCACGGCGGTTGGGGCGCTGGACGACTGTGTGGGCAGCGCATCGCTGTACGCCTCACCCGACCTGCGCCAGTGGGAGTACGCAGGTGGGGGTGCGTACTCGCATGCGCCGTTTGGATGCCGCCGAACCTGTGGGGCCTGGCCCATCGAGCGCGCAGCGACGCCGCCTTACGCCTGCTCGCGTACATGCGCAGACACACACTTAAAAAGAAGAAGATACGCTGAATTCTGGAATGCATGCCGTGGGCCGCGCAGACACACTTAAAAAGAAGAAGATACGCTGAGCTGAATACTGGAATGCATGCCGTGGGCCGCGCATACCTGTGCCAGTGAGTCGCGTGTGTGTGTGTTGGTGGCCGTGGATGGGAGGTGAAGTGGCGGGCGGGACTACGTCATAAGGCGCATGTAGGGGAGGTTGGAAACACGGGGAAGTGAAACGCTGGCGGCTGAGCAGCTGCGGCTGACGCTGAGGTGTGTGTGGGAGTGGGGGCTGGGTATGTAGGAGTGGGGGCTGGGTATGTAGGAGAGGTGGTGGCCGAAACTCCCATGCCGCACGGCACCACTAAGCAAATGGCAGGCGAAATGCAGTGCGCAACACAGCGCAACCGCGACACGGTTAAAACGAAACCCAGACTCTAGTGCATGCAGTGCGGCCCGTGTCATGCCGTCAAACCTGTACTGACCTGCGGACACAAGGCGAAACGAGGCGGCGCGGCGGACGCGTGGGGCCGGGGAGAAGCACAGAAGGGCCACAGGGCAAGTACGGGCAGAATGCAATTGGTGGGTGTGCAGACGAAGTGCCCGGGGTACACACGCGAACCCCAGGGAGGCGGCTGGCCAAACGGACACCGTGAAGGAGGGGGAAGACAAACGCAAACCGAAAGAACAGAATAAATGCGAAGGAGTAGAGGATCCGAGCGTGTCCGGAGCGTGGTGGGGTCAGGGCCAGGAGGGGGGCGAATGGACAGGAAGCACCGCGGAAGAAGTGGCCCAAAGGGCTCCCCCGACTTCCGCAATGCGCAGTACGGCCCTGCAATGGGCGTACTGCCGGCGAGGGCATCACGTGAGGGCGTGGAGGGCGGCATGCGTGGCGGCCGCAAGGTCAATACGTCGGCAAGGTCAATACGTCGACACACACACACACACACACAGCTCAAAGGTGCGGCCCGGCCTGCGCAGTAGACGCACGAGGCGTTGGACTGCAACCCTGCTGCTGGTGCTACCACTGCTGCTGCTGCTGTGCACCCGACAAGAATCGTACACTGCCTTCATGGCGATGGCGGAAAGCGCATATGACCCGTGGGTCGGGGGACCTCGAAAGCTTGCGCCCGTACCGTACCGTCCACGGGGACTGGGCCACCTACAACTGCCTAATACTAACCTCTCCTCCTGCTTGCCGCTGCCGCGCAGGCACGCTGTTCTCGCAGCTGGGTCAGAACTTCACCTACTACGACGCTTGCCTCTTGAGCGGGGCGCAGGGGACGCCGCCCGGCGCGCGCAGCTACGGCGGCCCGTGTGACGCGGTGAGGGCTGCGCGTGCCGTACCAGCGGCTGCGCGTGTCGTACCAGCGGCTGCGCGTGTCGTACCAGCGGCGGCGCGCATGGCCTGCGGGTACAAGGCCAGGTGCATGCAACGCGCCGGTGCGCGTGGCATAGACTTGGCTTTACCCATATGGCCCACGACGTGCGTTGCGTTATAGCGGTGTGTATAGCCCTTGTGTCGGCCCGGCCCGGCCCGCACCCCGCACGCATGGCATCCCGACGCTGCGCTGCGCCCCGTACGTACGTCTCAAACGCGCAGATTGGCCCCACCTGTCGGATGTGGGAGTGCCCCGACTACTTCCAGCTCCTCCCGGGAGGGTCTGCGGCCGCAACCACCTCCCGCCCGCCGCCGCCCCGAGTGTTGCCGCGTGGCACGCCGACCTCGACCTCGAGCTCACTTGCCGTGCGCCTTGGGCTGGTCAACGGGAGCATCATCGGCAGTAACGTTGGCACTGGTGGTGGCGCTGGTGGCAGTGGCTTAGCCTCAGGCAGCGACGACGCTGCCGCTGTTGGCGCCGCCAACAGCGCCATAAGTGTCTTTAAGTATAGCGATCAGGTGGGTGTAGTGCTGGTCATATGGCCCTTTCGCTAGGATCGTTGCATATCGTTGAAGGTGTTGCATCTGCAGTGCGGCCACCGCGCCGCGCGGTCCATATGCCCACCGAGCGGCAGCGCACGCACCTCTGTGGTAGCATACCCAGCGCCCGCGCTGCCTGTGAGTTTGACGGTGCCTCAAAAGGGCAGCAACAGCCGCGCTGTGTTTTGCGAGGTCTCCCCCCCCCCCCTGGCTTGTGCTTGTGCTTCGCCTGTGCGCTGCAGATGCGCGGCCGGCCCACGTTCGCCGCTGACTGGTACGTGCTGGGCAGCGCCTTGCTTACCAACTACACGGCCGCAGCATTCCAGGTGTGTGTGTGTGTTGGGGGGGGGGGCGGGGATGCTCGTCCTACCGGCCTTGCTTGGTCCGGGTGTCAAGGCGGCGGTCCGCTTGGAAGGCGCGGGGGGCGGGGCGGCTGTGCTGCCCGCACTTGCGGCCGTACAACAGCCCTGCCACATGTACACGGCTGTGGGCTCGGCGCGCCTGACATGCGCCGCATGGCAGCCAGCAGCCAGCAGCAGCAGCAGCAGCAGCGTGGCCTGCCTGCCCGGGGAGGACGCTCGGCACGCTAACCCGACACCAGGCGGGTGGCTCGCATAGCACGGCATTCACGCGCACTTGCTGCGTCTGTTCGGCTGCTTGCTTTGATGTTTTCTGCGCGGGTATGGGCGTGGCGGTCAGGCTTTTCGGCTTTGTTCGTGGGTTGGTTGTGGCTGTAACAGGCCAGGCTTTGCAGCTGTCCCTCTCCGGGTGGGCGGGTTCTTTTGCATGGGTTCCAAAAGATTGAGAAGATGGTTACCAGGGATGGCGCGTTCCCAGCCCCGCGCTTTGAGTAGCGGCGCAGCTGAGGAGCTGCTTGCAGGGGGTCAATCAGGGAACAGCAAAAGAGCGTCTGCGATTACCTCTGCACGCGCCCGTGCCCTAAGCGGTACACCCAGTGCCGTGCTGGGCTGATGCCGTACCCGCTGCGGCCTTGACCTGCTGTGTTGCACGCCCTGCAGGATGGCTTCGACGTCTTTACTCCACAGCTCGTGTTGGGCAACGGCGAGTCAGAGCTGGTCGAGCCGGTGCTGCTGGACTACGGGTACGGCACCTGCGAACGAAGGGAGAGGGGGTGGCCGGCGGGTTGGCCTTGCTTAGAGTATACCGTGCAGGGCACGTTCGACGAAAAGGTGTGATCGCGGCGGCGGAGCGCAGGGCCGCCTGGCAGAGCGTTGGACCATGGGGCGCCGCTGCACGCACTCATCCAAGCGCAGCGGCAGTGCGCATCCGTTTTCCCCCCCCCCACACACACACAGGCGCTGATGGACGGCGCACTTTGCGCCGTCCATCCTCGCTGGCGCCTTTCGGTACAGTCGGATTCATTTGTTCTTCCCACGGTCTCTTTTCTTGTAAACACACAGGCGATGTACGGCACGGAGCCACGTTCCCGCGGCACTTTTGCGTCCCGCCACGTATGGCGCGTTTGCTTTGCCGCAGGACCGTGTACGCCTCAAAGAGCTTCACCCTTGCGGACGGCCGTCGCTTGTGGCTTGCGTGGGCCTATGAGGTACCGTGCCGTACTTAGGCAGGGAGGGTGTCGGTAGGGAAACGGGGGGACACCTGCCTGCCCAAGGCAGCAGCCCCGTTAGCGTGCTGCAGCCGCAACCATCACACGCCTGCCTTGCTCGGTCTAAGCGGCTTCAGGGGAGGTTGCGCGGCTCCTTGTCATGAGCCATGTCTGCGTGAGCCTTCCCGCAAGTGCTTTCCTGCAGGGCAGCGCACCCTCGGGCTGCTGCTGCCGGCATTGCCCCTTGCAAGCTACGGTATGCTACGGTATGCTATGCGACCCACCTCCGGGTGCTGCTGCACCTTGTTAACTTGGACTGCTGCCCGTTGTTGGGTCCTGCAGGACGCCGTGGGGTGTACGGAGATGTGCGCTGACGGGACACACTTCACGCGCGCGCTGGGGTGGCAGGGAGCGCTCACCCTCCCGCGCCAGCTGTCGTACGAGCCCGCCACACGGCAGCTGCTGCTACAGCCGATCCAGGAGCTTGAAGGCCTGCGGCTTCAGCCGCCGCTATTCCACGGCAGCAGCGACACGTTCGGCGCCCCAACCGCCAGTGGCAGCAGCAACAGCAGCAGCAACGACAGCAGCAGTACCAATAGCAGAAGCAGTGGCGCCGGCAGTGGGGCGGAGGAGCTGCGGCCGACGTCCGGCCCTGCGTGCGCGCGGCGTCGTGACCGGCCTGTGCTAACGCAGGCCCCGCAAGCGGTCACCCACAACGCCACCAGCAGCAGCGCAGCAGCCAACGGCACGAGAGCTGGTACCGGCAATGACTCGCTGAGCGAGGCCACAGGCAACACATCTGCTCTGGGCTATGCCCGCTGGGTTTTGACACCAGAGGCGAGCTACCGCGACTGGCGCAACAGCGTGTCGCGCAGAGGCATACGGCCGAAGCGGGACGGGATTCAAATGTTTGGGAAGATCATACGGCCGAAGCGGCGCGGCAAGCTCCGCTGCCGGACTGCACCGTTGCGCCGAGCTGTGGGCACTCTGTCGGGTCCATTTTGCTGGCCTCGCTGACCCCGTTGGCGAACTTCCCTATTTTGCCAAATCACGTCCGCTGCTTGCGGCGGTGTGCATGCCGCACCCAGGGCCCTGCCCTGCCCGACTCGACGGTGGCGTCAGTGATCGGGAGCGCCTCGGACCCATCGTGGTGGCGAGACAACACAACCAATGCCTGGAAACGGTTGCAGGCACAAGGTGTGTGGGTGTGTGGGTGCAGCCGTCACCCGCCCTTGTCGCGGCGGTCGGTGGAGGATATGAGCGGCAGCTGGGACGGCCCTCCGTTCCGTTTCACACCACGGTCTGGATCAGGCCAGGGTGGGTGCACGCGGAGCCGCACAGCAGGAGGAGCTGGTGAGCACTGTTTCGGGCGTCAGAAAGTCCCCGTCCCACCGCGGAAGCGCAGCCCGCCCAGTAGACTACAGCGTGTGATGCAAGTGACACTAGCGCCATACATATGGCTGTGGTCGGCTGCCCAGGTGCACTAGGAGGCCAGCTACGGCGGCGGCTTGAGCTACAGGCCAACTTCACCCTAGCGCTACAGCGGCCCTCAGCACACAGCGCCGGCAGCAGCAGCAGCAGCAGCACCACGTCCGCAAACCTTACGCTGCCGCCTGGAAGCGGCGGTCTACAAGTACCAGGCGGCGGCGTGTTTGAAGTTGGGCTGCGCCTGCTTACGGGCGAAGGCCACTTCACCGCTGTTTTCGTCAACGGCAGCGTCGTCAGCCCGCAGGTATGCGCCTCGCGATGTGGCGCAGTACCAGGGGCTTTGCATGCCGTAGCTGTATGATCTTCCCAATCTTTTGGAACCCGTGCAAAAGAACCCGCCCACCCGGAAAGGGCGGGTCGTATGGTATGGTCGTGCCGTTTCTTGTTGTGTTGCACGCCACTCCCAGGAGATGCTGCAGCTAGCGGCGTTTGCATGATGCGGCAGGCAGGCAGGCCCAGGCAGGCGCTCCTGCTGCAGGGTCCAGTCGGCAAGTCGTCAACAAGTCGTCCTGTCAACGCCTCGAGACGACGACGATTTGTGTTGCGCATCTTCTGAGTCGTGCAAAAGGCACTCTGACCCACTTAACCCCCCCCCCCGGGCGCTTCTCCGCACTTGGTGTTGTCCTTTGCAGGCCGACGCGTGGGTTGTTGGGTCCGCTGGGCTGTACGTGGACCGCACCTGCAGCGGGGGCATGACGCGGCCAGGGGCACAAGGCGGGCCGCTGACGCTAGACGACCCACGCAGCTCGGGGGGGGACGCTGTGCCGCCAGCAGCGGCATCGGACGACGCCGGCGGCAGCGGTCATGGTAGCAGCCAGCTCCTGGTGCAGCTACAGGTCAGCTAGCTCGGAGAGTGCCGTACATCGGGGCACGTTGCTTCATGCGAATACCTGCAGTGCCTGGCCACCCTGCACAGGCCAGTAGTGCCTGCGCTTTTGCGAGGGGGCCAAGAGCCACAGGCACTCTGCTGTCCGGGCGGCAGGGTGGTCGGCAGGGAAGACATCCTCAGGACAAGTAGTAGCAGTCGACACAAAGATGGCCCCGCACGCTCAGCGCGTGCGCGTGTGCGCGGTCTGGGGGACAACGGCGGTGTGTGTGTGTCGTGCAGGTGCTTGTGGACCACTCCATTGTGGAGGCCTTTGCCCAGGGCGGCCGCGCGCGCCTCACCTCAAGAATCTACCCAGCAAGTACGTGAGCCGTCGTCAAAAGTGCATGTGCCGCCGCTTTGTGGCCGGGGGCGAGTGGCTTAGGAAAGCCGTTCTTCGGTGGTGGCATATTGAGGCTCTTCACCATACCCGCGCGGCGCCGTTGTCACTCCAGGGCAGGTGGAGCGCCGCAGAAGCAGCGGAGTAGCCCAGCAGGCGCAGCGGCAAGTGACCACCCAGCGCACTCTTACGCGGGAATGCCTGGCCGCATCTGAATTCTTTGCCGAAGTGCTTACCTATCCACTACCTAGCTACTGGGACGTCAACGCGCGCTACATTCCACGCATGTTGCGTTGCATGTATGGCCCAGCGATGTCATGTTGCAGCATTGACGACGCGGCTACGTCCTGATGCGGTGCACGACCGCGCTGTGCCCCCCGTGTGTCGTTGTGCTGCAGGTGGACCCGTACCATGGGGGGTGGAGGCCTACGCGGTGACCGGCGGCGATACGCTGAGGAGCGTGTCGTTCCAGGCAGCCGTTTACAACTTGGGCTTCGGCTGGGTGCAGGCCCTATGACGCGGCGATGTGTAGTCCCATGTGCACTAGTACATCTTCCTAGCCAAGTAGCCGTGGCTAGGACGGGAGGGGATGGGGACAAGCTGGGGGCAGGCAACTGGGTTCGCCATTCGTAGACCTCCCATCTGCGTATCTGCAAGTGTGGCGTATGTGGGGTTGTTGTACCTGGGCCGGGTGCTCTGCCGCGCTGCCGGGCCGACTTATCCGAAAGTGCCCAGCCCTGACGACATGAAACGCGTGGTGTACTATAGCCAATCACAGTCCTGCCCCTTGTGGCGCTGGGTACTGTTACAGTATGCTAGGCTCCGTCTGTGCGCGGACGGGATAGGTGTAGGCAGCCGGTGAACAGAACGGCAGCGCGCTATGTACTATGAGCTGGGGTGCAGTGGACATGGCTGTGTAGACCATCACGTTCCGCTCCGCGCATGGCGCTACGCGCGTGGACGGGGTACCCTTTTGCGGTGCACACGCACGCGCACGTGGTGCCACCAAAAGGAGACGGCACGCAAGAACGCATATGCGGGCATGAGGAGGACGCATGTGCGAGGAGGACGAATGTGCTTGTTATGAAGACCGCAACAGCCGCAACAACGCTGCAGGAGAACAAATCACCTGGGGCATCCGGCGATACGAGCCATAATGCACCACTTTCCATGCACGCACGCCCCGAGGCCCCTGTCGAGGTGGGTCAGCAACCTTTGCAACGTGCAGGACGCGGCGCTGCTGCGGCGCTGCTGGCCATCAAAGCGCCCCCAGCACGAGCACGCCGAGCCGTCACGTCAAGGCGCACCTCAAAAACGATGTGCAGCCGTGCAGGCCCTCCCTTGCACGATGGGTCCATACGTGGCCACCATATCCCGTCCGCCGTCCGTGGGGCTTGGACGTGTAGGGATGCGGGCACTCAAGCCAAAAGCTTTGCCACGATAAAAGCATAAAAGCTTACGATAGGAGCGGTGAATGAATGTGGAATGCATGGACGCGTGTTTGGGTAAGTGCCACAAGGCGGAGGCAGCAGTCCAGGCCCGCAATAGTTCGCCATGCAAACGCCTTCCAATAGGCACTCATCTCCTCGGTGGTCATATGCCACGTGCTAGCGTCCGTCAAAGCAGCTATCTTCGCGCCCGCGCGCACGCACTTGTCTCAGGCCGCCACGTGATGCCTCACGCCAACAACGCATGCGGCCCTTCTATAAGGCAATGCCTACCTTCCTTCCGCCGCATGTTGAAACTGCCCGTTGCCAGCAGCAATCCGATGCTGTCATGTGATCTCGCGCGGGTTTCAAGTCCTGAGCCCAGCAATGCTGCGTCCTGGCCCATTCAACACCACACAAAGCCTAGCAGCTAACGAGGCGCGGCGTGGTGCTGTGTGTGTCAGGGAAGCGATTCATGAAGTGGATGAATGCAAAAAAATAACGCGCACCAAGCACAGTGAAACATGACTTCCACAGCGTCCCGACAGCCTGCTGTCCGAACAAACCACCAACCGTCATAGCAAAGTGCGACGAAGCAAGCTCCACCGGGCGCCCCCAAACGCTCGGCAAAGTGCACGAGCCAGCCCACCGTGCGGCTGTGCCAACTGGGTTTACTGGAAGTAAAGTTGTAACTGTAAGAGAGATGCCTTAGGTGCATAACACACATGGATGTGCAGCGCACGCGCCCAGGAGAAGTCAACAACCTGCATTGTCTGCCATTCCGAGCGCGAGAGCGTGTGTGTGCTGCGCGACTCAGCAGCTCAACAAGTGTTACGCAGGTCACGTACAAGTTCTTGGGTGGAGTCAGCTTACAGAGATGGTTAAGCAGGTCCATCCCTTTGACCTTCAAGCGTCCTAACATCCGGTCAAGCCACCGCGCAGTGGTGGCAGCTTTTCGGCGTTTGGTCGGCCGGCGTCCAACGGTCGCAGCGGTGAGGCAACGTACGACGCAGGAGACGCCATTTGAAATGTTGTTGTGCGGGTCAATGACGACCTGGTCGAGTACGACGGCATCGTTGATTGTGAGCGGGTGTAGCGGAGCGCTGCACCGTTGGGCGATGAGCATGAATCGCCGGAGGCCAGGGATGACGCTGAATGGTGCGAATGTACCTGCGGCATTCCACAGCGAAAAAAATGCACGGTCAATAGCCCACAGGCGTGGCTGGGAGTAGGAGAGGCAGCCTAGTGGTGGTGAACGGAAGTACACCCGAAAACACTTGACGCGAACGGCGCTTCGCGACGGGTAGGACAACAAAGCAGGCCTGGCCTGGTACGCACAGGGCATGGTCAAGGGCAACTCCCGAGCGCCGCGCCGCGCTACGGCTGCAGCGGACACGGTTCAGCGGTGCATCGCACAGCGGCCCACACGCAACATGCGGCGTTGACGGCATCAAAATCACTGTCCTACCTGCAGCTTTGAGGACGTCGTCCGGCTGACCCGCTCAGCGGCAAGTGGCACACCACCTGCCGCGGCAGGCTTCGCGGCCGGCGTCGTCGTCGTCACCAGGTCCGCCACCGTGTCCAAGCGGGGGCTGCTGGGGTGCCAGCCCAGCTGTGGAGCAGGTGTTGGGCGCTGCTCCCTGCTGCTGCAGGGCTGGAGCGTTGTGGCGCTTGGCAGGGTCTGCACCAAGGCCTGCTGCTCTGTCTAAAGGCAGATGGAGGTTGGGCGCCGAGAGGCGGGCCGTCGGGCACCAGTCGCGCGCGGTCACCGTCAGGTGCTTGTTGGTTGGCGCCGGCAGCCCCGCGAGGCTGTAGCGCGGCGGTGGCCCCTCGCGGTACGGCACCAACACGCCGCCCTCCAGCGCCGCGCGCGCAATGGTGCTTGCGCTGCAAGGCGCAGCTTCTGCATTGCTGCCGGGGTTAGAGCGCTGCTGATGGCTGCTACTGCTTCTGCCAGACCCCTCTGCGCCATCGCAGGCGACCGCTGTGCCCTGGAAAAGATACCTCCTGGACCAAGCATCGTCGGCCGTAAGGTACGAGTCGTTTGCCGTCGAGGCAGAGTCTGGCGGGCGCCAAGCTGCCGGAGTCGGCTGTCATCATCACCCCGGATACGCTGAGAGAGTGCTGGGACGAGTCGCCCAGGGGAGGTCGCAGCGGCGGCCACCTCTGCTGCAAACCTGCTCGCTGGTCCGACAAGGGCAGTGGGCCGTCACACGTGCTGCCTAGGCTGGGCGGCCGCTGCTGCTCTTGTCCCTCGCCGCGCGGGGGGCCTACCGCTCCGGCTGCGTCCCCCGAGCCGGGGTCTGCGCCCGAGTCGTCTGCGGTCAGCGGTGTGCCGTCATTCCCGGCTGAGCAGGTGCTGCAGCTGCAGGTGCTGCTGCGGCGGCGGGCCGACGGCGGACGGTAGTCACGGTTGGGGGGCGGCGGTCCTGCAGAAAGCAAGGGTGGGGTGCAAGGTTGTGGTACGTACGTACGGTGCAGAGGAAGCGTACCGCGCGCGGCGGCGCACTTTAGGGCTGAAGGGGAGCCGAGCAGACCATCTCGCGCCACAAGCGAGGCAAGCCGGCGGAGCGGCTTTACGGGGCTCTGGGCGTACACGGTGTCTCCTGACGAAACAAGCACAGCGCCACCACCTGCCGTAGTTGGTGTGACCCACCGGTACCGAGCGTCGAGCCACACAATGATCTCAGCGCACAAGGCCTCGTTCCCGAGCTCCTTGGTCAGCACGTGCCAGCGGCAGGGCACCACCTGCAACGTCTTGTCCTCGTTCTGCAGTTGCAGTGCACACAGGAAGTGGGTCGCAGCTGGCCGCAGTCACGGCTATCGAATGAGCGGCATGCAGCTGCGCATCAATCAGTGGCGGTGGTGCGGCGATGAACCTCACGGCGGTGAAAGCTCCGCGGTCGAGACAGTGGTGTGCCCAAGCGCCCGGCCGCCGTTGACCCCAAGATGCGCGTGGCGCCACGGCAGCCATGGCTCACCAGCGCGCGTTTGTACAGTGCCGTCGCCCCCTCCGGGTCCACCATTGTGTCGTCCTCCGGTTGCACCACCAGCAGGGGCTGCGCTAGCGCTGCCGATCTCACGCTGCTGCAGGCAGCCGCGAACGCTTCTGCGCTGCGAGCTCGCAAGCCGCCGCTCCAGACGTAAGGGTCTAGCCCACCCCAGGCCAGGCAGGAAAGCCAGGCACAGCCGCAAAGCACAGCGTGAGACAGCGTCGTCGAAGGCGCGACGCCGTGACCGCAGCCTTGTAATGCATGTTGCACGTGCTTGGGCACGTGCAACAACAACTGCAGTAAAGCCGGCGTTCGCAGGCGGGTCAAGTCCGGACTTACGTACTGAGAGCGCCGCTTGGCTGCACATAACACCCCCAGCGCCCTCGTGCCAAGACGACACCCCCTGATGTGTCCCCTGGCCGGCCCTACCTGCTTTGAGGGCGTCTTCTATCCATGTGAGGGGGCAGCGAGACGCGCCCTTGGCGACACGCGCTGCTGGCGCCACAGCGCTGAGCAGCTTGCCGGCCAGGCCTCTCCCCTGGCGCTCGCTGCCCCGCAGTGACAGCATAGGTGATACCAGCACGACGCCCGCAAAGCGATGGGGCTGCAGGGTAGGGTGAAGGCGGGACCGCACCAGCACACCAGGCACGCCGTGCGCGGCCCACAGTTCCAGTGTGGAATGCGGACCTGGAGTCCCTTGCACGCTTCGGGGCCGGCAGCGTACTGCGATGCAGCAGGAACGGACGCTGCCTGCTTGCTTGGTGCAGGCCGTGCTGAGGCGGATTTGTTGGTGGTACATACCTGCTGTGTGGCCGCCATAACGGAGATCAGTCCGCCCATGTCGTACCCTAGAAGGTACAAGGCCGCGTCCGAGGGGAAGGCGTCGCCGGCTGCCTTGGGGATGATGATGCTGCAACGGGGAAACAACGGGGCCTCTGATAGTCGCGCGCCAACGGCAAGCTGTAGCGTGGCTAGACGCCAGCAAGGCGTGTGCATCGTCATCGTGGCCCTAGTGGAGTGAGCATACATGCATGCACTGAGCGGCTTCCACAGACAGCATGCGTTCGCCGCGCAGCACAGCCATGCCATGACCGCCGAGTGTCTGTCAGTGGGTTTCTGAGCTTGTATAGGGTCTGTTAAGCTGCCATGACGAGGCCACGCAATTCGTTTTCCGCAGTGACCCACATCGGCGATGCCGGGGCAGGGCTGACCCGCCGCCGCCCTGCCTGGCGACGATGCGCACGCACCTTGTGAAATGCAGCAAGTTGTCCACGTGATCCTGGACGCGATGGACCAGGGACCTGACGCCCTTGGACCTGTGGCAGAGCCGGCGTGAGGGCGCAAGGCTCGCCGCCTAGACCGGCGCGTGCCATTCATCGTTTTGCAGCGCACGGCTTGCCCCCTCGCAGTTGGCAAGGCCTGACAGCAAGCCTACCATGTAACCTGGGATACCCCCGGAGGCGTTGCCGATTGAACATGGCGATGCCCGGCACTGCCAGGGTAGTGAAGCGCCATGCCGGCATGTGCGCGCATGCTAACGGTGGTTTCCTGTGCTTGCTCATGCCCCTCGACAAGACCACTCACCCTACTGCGCACCGAGAGACCTGGCGGCGCAGATTCGGGCATGCCTTCACGGAGGAAACCCACCTGCCACAGCCTTCGTGGTCCAGCGCGCAGACCTGCAAAGCCGTTGTTATTCAGGTGATGGACCCAGCTGCCGTCGTAGAGATGCGGCTGGCCAGCCCCCTGCACGGGGCGCCCGGCAAGTGGGTACAAATGCCACACAGCATGTAAAGCAAGGCGCCTGCTGTGGCTCCATGCATGGTTAAATACGGGTACGGGCGCCATGACGCATGTGCCATGTTGCCGTCCAGCACGTGCGTGTGCGTCAGACGGCGCCTCTTGCTGGCATCTCTACATGCTGGGCCGACCCAAGGCTGTCGCCGGCCACGCATGCATGCACATGCGTGGGGACATATGGAGGTGAGGTGGATAAAGGCTGGTGATAGACAGGCGCCAGCGGCACACACCCACGCACGCCCACCCAGCGCCACCTGATAGCGCAAGAAGTCGAAGCAGGTATACGACGCGTCCCCGTGTACCAGCACCACCACAGCCTTGATACAGGCCGTTGGAGCGGCTGGCCAAAAATACGCAAACAGCTCCTGACCGCGTTTTCGCTTCATTGAGCAGGCGTGGCCGTACGGTCCCAAGAAATCTCCGGGCACATCAAAGTCAGGACCGATGCGAATGCCCAGGGACGCTGAGCTACTGCCGCACAGGCAGGCCATAAGCAGGTGCTTGCGGGTCATTTGGCCGAGCAAGGGGCTGGCCGACGACGACAGAGTGGAAAAAGCGCCATCTGGGGAGATGGAAGTGTGAAGTCAGACGTTTTGTGTTGCTGCGGTCGGCAGTGCGGCCGTCGCTTGGCGAATCCATCATCGCCCGCGGCTTGTTGTATCGGCAGGGTTGGCGCCGGCCCGCTCCCGCAGCTTGCAGCTCAGCTTCACGTACGCGCTCTAGCTTCTGTGTCGTACACTGACTTGACGTACGCCGTACGCTACACGCCGTACGTCAGACAGCAGAATCCAGCCTCGTAGCGTCCGACCAACA
>JAZKJV010008063.1:0-229666 GCA_037367405.1 Ottelia alismoides | reverse complement strand
TCCAGATCCGTTAAGGAGCGGGCCTCTCATCTCCAGGTATACTTCAAGTCCAACGCATCAATAACCTCAAGCTCTAGGTCCCCAATGAAATCAGCCAAGTCAGCAGACCCTAGGTCTTGACCACCCCGCAAGCGAGGCCGATCGGAAGAGTAAATTTTCACATTGAAATCCCCACCAACAAGCCACACAACCCCAGGAAAAGCAAGCCTCGTCGCTCGCAACTCTGTCCACAACTCCTGTTGAAGAGCGCTCGAACAAAGACCATACATATAGGAGAAGGCAAACCGAATCATCGTTCTGAAGACCACCAGCAGAGCCATCAGCATCAATCGTTCTAAAATTATCCAAAGAAGGTATGCCAAAAGATCTCCATACGTCCAGACCGCGGACGTCAAGCTTCATCTCCTGAATGAAGATAACATCGTAATCCTACTCCACAAATCTCGAGCCCAACGCCCTTCTCTTCACCGGATCACCCACCCCTAATGTTCCACGACAAAATCTTCATTTGGGAATTATTCAAGCACCCACCGTGTTTATCGCACCAACGAGAGAAGCCAACCTTGCCTTTCATTCAGATAAGAGCACCTCCTCTACCCCCAAAGACCTGTGCTTTCGCCGGTGTCTGTATCTCTTGGTCACGCCCCACTCACCCCCTATAGAGGTATTAGAGAAAAATTCATCATTCCAGCCACCAGAATCAGCACTCTCCTCCCCACTTCCAAAGCTAGCCGACTACCCAACCTCCGTAGAGACCTGGAGGTCCAGCTTCAAACTCCGAGCCCCAAGGAGAAAGGGATAACGAGAGTCCAAATCACCGGGGGAGGAGGGTGGAGTCCCCTCGGGAGGGTGGAATAATTGTAATTAAAAAAGAGGATACTTTGTAATTGCAATGTTGATAGAGGGACATCTTTATACTCATGCTAGTTACTTCGCATCTTGGTATATAGCAAATCATTCCCACGAAAGGCCTTTTGAGTGATACAGAAAGCCCTAAGAGCAGTCCATGTAAAACTACCAAGCAACTAACCACGTCTCAAACAACTAGGCAATAGAATGACCCTAGTCCCTGGAATACAACATTAACCATAGAACTAATATACGAGTGTGTGTGTGTGTGTGAATGTGTGTGTATGAAACTTCTCCTCGACTTATAAGAAAAATAAATTTCGCAAAGATTGATTGCCAAAATCTCATGGCCATCTAAACTTTTGATGAGAAATTGTACCTAAATTACTAGCGAATTCGAATTAGTAAGAAATAATCAAATATCAAAATTCATGCCTTTGCAAAATTTCAAAGCAAATACCACTTTGAATGCATGAAAAAATATGACGAAGTAAAGTTTACTACAGAAGTCTCACTTGTACTTGTGAAGAATTTCAATGAGAACCAATAATCTTCTGGAGAAAAAAGGCTCTTCAAGGGCATCAAAAGGCAGCTCGTGGCTCACGGGAATATCTGTTACAGGTTTCATTAATTGGAATGTCAAAAAAATTGCATATAAAGACAAGAAGAAAAAAATATGATAACAAATTCTGATTTCTAAACTATATCTTGTGATAGTAATTCGCTAATATCTGTCTCAGTATGTGTGATACGGGTTGATACTAGGAAGATAATAGCATGCAAGCAACATACAAAAGCAAAGCAAGTCAGAATAAATCAATTTGCCACACAGGTACGGGACACACTTCACCAATTACGAATCTTCAAAACAAATATAGCTAGAAACCTTTGATCACCATTTGAAAAGGGCATTATATCTCTGGATGTTTTGACAAAGTCTCCAATAACTTGGCATGGCATGTTCCTAATGGATATTGGAAAAATTCATTCCTTCGAGGAGATCTTAAGGAAGTTTATATCGGAAAACCATATGCTCTTTCAACAAATGAATACTAAAAATTAGGGATATTTACACACAACCCAGATTTACGTACATAACCCATGACGATTAAAATTATTTGAGAAAACCTGAATAGTCGCTCCGTTTCACACCCATAACCCTCACAAATTACAAGAAATCCCAAATAGCCACGCCGTATCCCTAAAAATTATTGTGAACCATTAAAAAACTAAAGCAAAATCTAAAGACATAGTAGGCAAAAAGTAAAGTTGTTACGAAATATGGCATAAAAGATCATTACCCATTGCATAGCTAAGGTCCATTTGGCTTGCTCTCGCACAAAGGGGCTTCTCCAATGGACCCCATCCCCCCACCCCGTGTGCCGCAAGAACTCCAGGAGCCTCCGAGCCTCTTTCAACGAAAAATCTCACGCATGACGAGATCTCCCCAAAAAACAAGTCCCCGTCGCAACCCCAATATATGTCATCGCATCCGCCAAGCACCGCCTTTCCCTCCTGCACACCCCCACCAGAAATTGACGGGCCTCTTCCCCACTCCAGACATCTCCAGGCTTCTGAAGGTCCCAATCACTCTCTCTCGGGCACTGAAAATTTCTATGGTCGTTCCTCCCGCACATGAAACATCGCACCGGCCCTGACAATCCATCGTGCAATGACCCACCCACCACCGTAGGCACTGGCCCCGAAAGCGCATCGCTTCACCTTCTCCTTGCTTTGCCCCTGCCATTGTCGATCACCCAAGCCGACCTCGCCTTTCCATCTTCATCCAGCCTCCCAAGTTGTCCCTCATCGAGAACAACCTCTTGAGA
Source organism: Ottelia alismoides (assembly GCA_037367405.1). Classification (NCBI taxonomy): domain Eukaryota; kingdom Viridiplantae; phylum Streptophyta; class Magnoliopsida; order Alismatales; family Hydrocharitaceae; genus Ottelia; species Ottelia alismoides. Next base: position 226,988 of record JAZKJV010008063.1, on the reverse strand, counting down.
AAGTTCAAGAAGAGCCGGTATGCTTAGAATTATGTGCAATGCGCCAAGGCTTAACTTGAGTCTAAACTAGTGTAATTTGTTCCAAATAGTGTTGATATATTTTGTGAGGTGTGCATTATTATGAATGCACACCCTTCTCCCATAAGCAATCTGTAGAGATACATTATTAATTTATGTACTTTTCTTATATTTTTCTTTTCCTGTTGGACTCTTTATGTATTTTACCCATAGGTTACTCTCATATATAAGAGAGCCTAGGGTTGATGGAATAAACACGCTTTCTCATTTTCCCAACATGGTATCAGAGCGACGGTCCTAGACCAGAGTTCTCGAACCAAACCCTAACCCTAGCCTCCACCTTCGAGCCCTCCGCACGCCTTCCCGCATCGTGCCGCCCCCGACTCCGGCCTCGCTCGGTGCCGCCTCCGACCTTGTGCCTCCTCCCCGCAAGGTGCATTGCCTCGTGCGTGCCGTGCGCTAGGGCAAGTTGCGGCGCAACAGCCCTCCTCGCCTCCTACGCGTTGCGTGCTAGGGCGTAATCCTACGTGCTCCTGCACGTGATCTTCCTGCGCCAGTGCTAGGGCGTGATCCTTGTGCACCAGTGCGCGTGATCGTGCGTGCCCCTGCGCGAGATCTTACGCGCCCCTGCGCGTGATCTCACGTGCTCCAGTGCGCACAACTGTGCGTGTAAAGCTCTCGACCTCCGTGTGCGCGCAACTCTAAGTCAGCGCATGTGCGGCCCCAGAACTCGTTCCGCGCTTGCATCTCCAAATTAATGGGTTTGGTTGCTTGAGTCTACACATGCAACTAAACCCGTTAATGTCCGTGTAGACGATCATATCTTCAGTCTACTACCCTAGTCTTCCATTATCACTATGTTAGAAAGCAAGGCAGACATCCCATCTATAGGCGCCTTCAGAGGTCCAGCGCTTATTGTGAAGATGGATAGTTCAAATTATGAACTATGGGCAATGCAGTTCATGAGTATGATGAAGTCAACCGGTAAGAAACACATTCTTACTGAAGAAAAGCCTGCTGAGAAGACTGGGGTCAATGCCTTATGGGAGGCAGATGATGCATATGCCAAGGTTTGGCTTCTTGTGGTCGGTTTTTGTGAAGATGGATGATGCATATGCCAAGTGCTTTGGAAGATTGATTTTGCCAAGGCATATGACAGCCTTGATTGGAGCTTCTTGTGGTCGGTTCTCAGAAGGCGTGGTTTCCCTGAGCTTTGGATTTCGTGGATGCGGCGATGCGTGACTATTGTGTCTTTCTATGTTTTGGTTAATGGTCGTTTGGAGGGGGGCTTCTTCCAGCCTAGAAGGGGGCTGCGCCAGGGGTGCCCCCTGGCCCCTCTCCTATTTGTCGTGGTCGCGGATGTCTTGGCACGTATGGCTGACCAGATCATTGATGCTGGGCTCTTGAAAGGTTTTTCTAAGGGGAACCTCTCAATGCCCTTGATTCAATTCGCTGATGACACCATCTGCTTCATTGAGGGGGGGTGCTTCTGAGGTTGTTGGCATGGCGATGACCCTTGATTTATTTAGTGAGATGTCGGGGTTGTTTATGAATGGGAACAAGTCTAAGGTTATTCCTTTTGGAATGACGGAGGCGCTGGCGATCGAGTGCGGCCGGATTCTGGGGTCTCCTCCGGGCGAGCTTCCTATTGGGTACCTTGGTCTTCCGTTGGTGATTGGGAGGGCCATGGTTAGGGACTGCCTTCCGGTTGTCAAGAGGGTGGAGGCGTGCCTAGCTGGTTGGCGTGCGGTGCTTCTTTCGAGGGGGGCGGCTTGTTCTTCTTAAAGCAGTGCTCTCCTCTATCCCGATGTTCTTCTTGTCTAATCGTCGTTTACCGGTTGGGGTCTGCAGGCAACTTGATATTTGTATGCATAGATTTCTATGGGGAAAATGGTGAGTCGGGGGTTGGGATTCACTTTGTAGCGTGGGATGAGGTATCCCGGGGGAAGCAGGATGGGGGTTTGGGCGTGACGCGCTTAGAGATTGTTAATGATGCTTTCTTTCTCAAGTGGGCGAGCAGAGTCTGGGGCCAGGGTGGAAACTTCTTTACTGATGTCTTGCGGGAGATCCATGGGGCGGGAAGGGCGGGGGAGGAGAGGGTGGGGATGATTGGTGCTCGAACACCATTTTGGTGTGGTGTACAGGAGGTCTTCGAGAGGCAATGGGTGTTGTTTAAGCCGGTGCTGGGGAATGGAGAATCATTCTTATTCTGGAAAGACAATTGGTTGGGAGGGGATCCCTTGAATGTTCGATTCCCGCGGTTGTTTGCGTTGGCAGCTGACAAGGATGCCTCAATCGCCTCTTGCTGGGCAGATGGGTGTTGGTGCCCGCGCTTCGGGGCGAACTTCTCGGATCAGAGACTTGATGACTTTCTTTCCCTTCTTGACGTCCTCGGTGATGCTGATAGGTCGTCCGATGGGCGGGACCACTGGGCCTGGAGGGACGGCTTCTTCTCGACGCGCAAGGCCTATGAGGTGTTGGTTCATCCACCGCTGGTGCGATCCGATTTCTTGGTGCGGGACTGCTTGTTTTTCTGGGGGCTAAGATTACATGTGCATCTTGGCTTCTTCTTATGGCTCTTCTGCAGGAGAAGGTTGTTGACGAGAGACCGTTGCTCTAGGTTCTTGGCAAATATCTCCAATCTCTGTGTGCTGTGCGATTTGGCGGTGGAAACTCTTGAGCACCTATTCTTCGAGTGCCCCTCGGTAAGAGGGGTGTGGGGGGAACCGGATGTGGATTGGGTGAGAACGAATGACTTGGTGGCCTTCTGTGACTCGTTGTTTCTTAACAGAAATAGAAATAGAAGAGAGATTTTGGTTCATGTGGCGATGCTTTGGTCGATTTGGCTTGGGCGAAATGAGGCCATCTTCTCGAGCCAGCGCTTTTACAAGGAGAACGTGCTTAATCGCAATGCGAGATTGGTGGAGGACTGGGGCGAGATCTAGGTCTCGGCTCTTCCTTTGGGTTTGAGGGAGGCTGGTTTGCCTCTTTGTACAGTTTTTTTGTTGTTTTGTACAACCTTTTTCCTTTCTTTTTTAATATATTGGGGTGAACACCGTTGAGTGTTTCCCCCTTTTTTTTGGCTTCAAAAAAAAAGATTCTTGTTAGCTGGCACTATCTAAATGCGACGAATAAGTCTGCAACAAAGGTCCTCCCCTCTCCCCAAAATACGCTCACAGGATAAAGGGCCTCATTCATTAAATCAACATGCACGACAGATATGTTGTGATACCATAGATTTATTTTGAAAGGAAAAAGGGACATTCATCATGAAGATACATGCCTAAAATGTTAATTTAATTACAAGGTTTATAGTACAAAGCTTTCATTTGCGATAGCAAAATTTACAAGGACCAAGTTTCTAATAAAGTTTTACATGACTTACGTTCTCCGGATGAAATCTCCCAAGAAAATATCACTCTATTTTTGGCAACCTAAATGGCCCACACAACGGCCAACATCAATGTTATAGGCATCTACCATACCCTCCAATCCGAGCAGAATGAGAATCAAAAGTTGGAAGCCCCCTCCATATTGATTCCAGCAATATCCAAGTAGGGTTTAGGGCTCATGATGGAGAGCTCGGCATGGGCTAATGAAATTGTTGCAGTTGGAAAAAGGCGTCGAAAGAGGGGACTGATATGGAAAATTGACTTCTCAAAAGCCTATGACAGTGTGGATTGAAGAATGTTCGATATATACTCTGAAAGACAGGCTTCCCAAATATGTGGATAACTTGGATGAAACAATGTACCATAACAACTTCTTTTTCAGCACTGGTTAATGGTAAACATGAAGGAAGTTTTTCCAGTCCTAGAGGGGGATCAGCCAAAGGGATGCCCCCTTGTCCTCTTATCTTTGTTATCATTTCGGATACAGTGGCCATTTTTGCTAGGAGCAGTGTTGGTTGGTTCACGGATACAAGTAGCGACATCTTCATCCCACTTAGCAGTTCCCAGAGATACGGTATTCCTTATTGAGGGTGGTATTAGCGAGTCTCGGGGAATGTCATCTATGTTGGATTTTTTTGGAGCCATTTTCGAAATTTAGGTCAATAAAGGCAAATCTTCTTTTGTTCCTTTCAAGCTCGCGCAGGAGGAAATAGTTTGTTGCAAAACCATCCTTCATACTACCATCTCATGTCTACCGATTCGATACTTGGGTCTCCCCCTGTAACATCCGGAATCCACTAAACCCGAACTCGGCCCGATTAGGGTCCGTTTAACCCAATAAAGTTGTCGGTCGGTATCAGATGACTTATGTCGACTAATTGAGTGTGAACCAAAAGTCGTTCAGGCGAAATCGATCAAAAATCGGTTGCACCGTGATGCGTGCCACGGAAAAGCCGCGACATAAATCCGGAAACTGTGAAACAAACCGAGACCGTCATTTAATCCGATTCGACGAAAGAAGACCAACTGAATCGACCGTTCGTCAATCGGAGGTCGTTTGATATTATTAAATCACAAAATTTAATCTTAAACAAAAACCGTATCCGAAAATTTCGGGTATTCAAAACCCAACCAAAAGTATATCAATATTATACTCATTTCGATCGTCGTCCAGAGACGATCAAATCAAGATATTGTGCGTCAAAATCCGACGCTCGACGCGCGAATACGATCAACTTTAAAATTTGTAAAAAAAAGAAGTTTGAAAAAAAAATTAATTATTTATTTCTGTTGTACAGTATGCTCGGTTCAAAGAGGTATGTATAAAAATAATAATAATATTTAAACTTTTATCATACCTAACAGAGTCTGAATTCCTGAAAAAAAAAAGAAAAATCACCGTTACAGATTGTGTAGCAGATTGTGCTACAGTAATTTTTTTTTAAATAAAACAGCAGGAAGGTTCCTGGAACCTCCCTCTCCTTGTTCTTATCTCCCTATTCTCCTATAAAAAGCAGCGAGACCTCTTTTTGTTTCTCTCCCTATACATTTCCACTTCAAGCCGTAAGAGCTCCTTCCCTCTCTTCTTCTTTTCTCCCAAGTTCCCAGCCTTCTTTTCCAATCGATAAAGCTCCAGCCACCGCCGACTGAAGAAACTGTTGATTCTGCATGCGGAATCAACAATTGTTGATGCTGCTTTTGCTCCTCCTGGAGGCTACTGCCTATCAAATCCAATCAATCTTCCTCTCTTCTCCAAGTTGGGCAAATATTAGGTACAATCCCTTTCCCCTTCCTCCAATTTAAAGGATCTAAATAGGTACAATCTCATACTCTCCCTTCTCCTCCACATCTTCTCCATTTTCCTATTCTCTCCATCCATTTTTCTTCCATGTTCTATGCAGTCCAGCAAGTTGGAAAACCCTATTTTCTGCTCCATTATTCCATCAAGGGCTACTGCACTCAAGTTCTTGGAGCTACCCCTCCTTGGTTGCAATTCCAGCAGCTACTACTGCTATTTTCCAGCATTGAAAAGACTCCAAGAGTTGCTGGAGCTCCTGCCAAGAGATGCTGCGATGGCATGCTTATATTGTTGCATGCATGGAATTCTCCAACAATTGGAGAATCCAAAGGTACCTCCTTCCCTACCTTGCTGCCATGCATGCCTATTATACTAGTTTTCTGTACAAATCTCTAACCCTCATTTGCTGTCATGTATGAGAAACCCCACTATCTTCTTGCTGATTTCATGAACAATTTGGTCACTTTTATGGGTATTAAAGATTGGGGTTGGTTCTGTTAATAAAAATAATTATCATAAATATGATAAATCAAAATTCTCTCATATCAATTAGGCCGATCTTTCCTGTTGGGTTGATGATCTGTCACCTTATGTTTGACAATTTGAGTGTTGTCTTCGATCTCTTGGAAAAAAAAAGGGGTTCTGCATGAGACAAGTTTTTTTTATCTGGAGAATTAAGGAATGTACACTCCTCCTATTCCTATTGCTGCCAATACATGTGTTTCCTACATTTTTATATCTTTTTCTTGGTTGAATTTGACTATGAACTCTCAAAATCTGCAATATTTTTCTATGGGGATCTTTAAGGTATAAACTATACTCCCATTGTTACCTACATGAAAAGTTCACACATTTTCTAGGGACTTATGACCTATTGTTCATCTCAGATGAAACTAAGATGTGTAATAAAATTGTTATATAAATACTAGAGATCTGATTGGGTATGTATCAATAAATAAGGGGCTAGTCAGATTTTTCTGTTATTAATCTATGATGATAACATTAGGTTACGATATACGTTAAGATCCTGCTAATAGTAATTAAGGAAGTTCTAAATCAAGATGTAGAACCTTCGATGAAATCATGCATGGATTGAAAGTTTAAGTTACACACTATAATTCAAATATGATAGGAGAGGTAATTGGATGAATCCTGGAACATAATGGTGGTAAACCAATACTTTGAAAACCTATATGGACTCTATTTATAAGAACCATTGAATCTCTTTAAGCTGTTAAATAAGTATTTTATAATTAACTAACGTTGATCTTCAAATTTAGGCCATACTTGAGTACAGTTGGGTTGGCGACTTAAATTAATCATATAATGAAGATATGGATGATATGCAAACTTGCTTTAATAAATATAGCTTTAGCATGATTATGCACTTGTAATTAGATTATCACCACTAGTCTGGTAGCTTAGAAACTTGATTATATTCTGTTAAAGATCACTTGAAGTTTTAAGATTTTCTAAATATCCTACGGTTGAGGTTGAATTCCAGGCAATTAACCTATAAATTTTAAAATTAAAATTTCAAGAAAATTTTCTATATTAGTAATAACTAAGAAAGGTTTGGTGGTGAAAATTAAAAGCTATAGGGTATAAATAATAAATATATATATATATATTTGGTAATAACCTTCTGGTCTTTGATAAATCTCCCCAAGCGAATGTTGTCACCTTTAATTTCAATAACATCTCAATGATAGACCGATTATGATCACTCAAGACCAATTGTTCAAAAGTCATTTTCTGTGAAACTGCTTGTGATTTAGACAAGGACTCCTTACCTAATAAGTTGGTAATATTTATATATTGAAACTTGGGATAACATTATTATTAATATCACATTCAGTGAAGACATCTGTCGATCTTATATTGAGATTTATATTATGATTATCCTCTAAGTCACATAAGGTACCTTCTTGCATCCATTTATCTGTTTAAAACTAACATTTTCCATTACTGGGAAACCAGAATGAAACAAATAAAGATTTCAATGATAACATCTAGGTAGTTTACAAGTCTTAAGAAATATTGCAAATAGGAGTATATCATCTCAGATAACCGCGACTATGGATTGATAATCTTCATAAAATAATTTTCTAGGTGCAATCTCTTAATAATTTACCATTATTAATAAGATCATTGACCAAATATTTAAAGCTATAAGGTTAACCATATCAGAGAATGAGAATGAATGAACAATCTGGTGATCGTTGGTGAATCGAAAATGTCTAATGAATAATAATGCCGGTCTTGATGACTTTTACACTTGACCGTGCGAGGGCGCGGTGACCCTCAACTGGGCGGGAGAGTAGGAAGCCCAGTTAGGGCAGCGGCCGCCAAGTGCGTGGGTCTAGGATCCCAGTCCTCTTTCGGTTTTACGCGAGCTCGCAGTGTTTTTATACCTCGTTGGGATCCCGACTTTAGACCGGTTCCGCTGACCCTCTGTTTAGGATACCCAGGCGGGGGATCCTTGGTTTTCAGTTTTACGTACGAGCTCGGTTGCCCGTTACCGGTCGGGCTGTTTTTCTAGAGTGACTTTTCCGGGAAGTCCCTCTTACCCGTCTCAGTGGCGTAGTTTGGGAGTAGACCTATCCCTCTATTGGACCGTCCTTCCAATTAGGGGGCGAGACGGAAGAGCCCTTTTATTGGCTTCTTCACCGCTTGAGTTTTTCTTTCGCCAACAGACTTGGCGATTCTACATCCAGATCATCCATATCTATATCTACATCATCTAGAGTTACATTGAGACTGTTGCACTGAGGTTTGAAGGGATTGATTCTACATCCAGATCATCCATCTCTATATCTACATCATCTAGAGTTAGAACTGAGACAGTTACACTTGATGCTTTAAGGGATTACAATTAAATTGATTAAATGAAAAAGACTCTAATCTAATTCGAAATCTCATTAAGCTAATGGACGTGTTGGGAACTTAGTTAGGATGCATTATACAACACCGCATGCCTACGGAGGCACCCCAACCCTAAGACGTTTCCCAAGTCTTAGAGTCATAGTGTGAGGTTTCACAAGAACCAAGACCACAGACTATCCACTAGACTTAAGAATTTAATAAATCATTAAATATTCTCATCTCATCTTTCCCATCATCAAAATTCACAAATATGATCTCTAAGTAATATGAGAATAAAATATACTTACTTATGATCAATGAGTTACCGTAGATATATGCTTATGTGGGAAATGTTGGGATAAGGGCTGATCATGAGATGTTCTTACTAAATATTTGGAAACCTTTTACATTTGCAAGTAGAATTAAATTTTAATTTGAGTTGTTCTCGCCTTTCTACTTGTTGCTTTTGAAAATAATAAATGCCTGTTATTTTTATATAAGTTTTTGGGAGGTACCAGCAACCGCTGACGCCTCTTCTTTCTTAACATGTTTGGCAGGCAAACAGCCTGCTGTTCAATAGCTATACATGGTTCCAGGAGACCAGGTCTATACCAGACGGTATATGTTTTTTTATTACAGTTTTTAGTTCAATTAATATTGTAAAATGCTTCTTCTCTTCAGTCAAATTTTTGGGATGTTGTATGTACTAGCAGACATTGTACATGTTGTAAAATCATATGGAAATTAATGAAATGATATTTTGGTGCCATTTGTCTCTATTAATTTGTGGTTATGATTGTGGGTATGAATGTCACGTGGAAAATTATCCTCGCGAAAAAATTTCCCTGTATTTCTATAAATTATGCGATCTCTAGTGAATGGAAAGCCGCGAAGGTAGTGTAAACGGGTACCCGGATCCTGAGGGGTTGACACCCCCTCGCTTACAATCACCTCATAAAGCCCAATGGCTTCCTCTGATCGAGAAGTTGGAGAAGTGCCTGACTGGTTGGAAGTCGTCCACTCCGTCTACGAGTGGATGACTTATGTTGGCGAACTCAATATTCTCAACTATTCCCATCATCTATCTACATGTCAGTTAGGTTGGTATCAATGGGCATACATTACCTGATTGAGCAGATTATGCAACTATTTATGTGGGTGGGGACAAGACATGAGGTCAGATTTTTCTCGTGTTGCCTAGGAGAGGGGTCACTACACCTAAACCTCATGTTGGCCTCGCAATTAAAAAGTTGAAGGAATTGAATCAAGCACTTCTTGCAAAGTGGGTAGTTCGTATTTGGGGACCTCGAGAGAACATGCTAACAACGCTGCTCAGGAATATCTATGGAGTCGACATGAACGTGGATAATGATCAAGCGATATATGAGGCATGAATTGAGAGATGGTAACCTCTTCCATTTTGGAAGGATGATAGGACTAGAGATGGGCCATTAACTTATATCCTGGACGTTTTGCTCTTGCTAGCAATCAGAATATTATTGTTGCAAATGCATGGGAGAATGGTTCTTGGTGCTCATCTTGCAGATGTGTGGGTTGGTTGAAATGATACCTTGTAACGTTTGAGGTTCTCAATTCTGGTTAATTTTAGAGGATGACTACAGTCATCCTTTGCTTTTTCACTATAAAAGAATTATACAAGCAACAAGCTCGAATTCACCATCAGGCATGAGAAAATTCCTCATTTAAAAAACAGTCAACTGTTTAACATATACTACTAAATTTCATTTCCACAAAAGTAAATGTCATCTCCCACAAAATTACAGATTCCGGTAACATTGAATTAGTAGTTAGAATGAAGCTAAAAATAAATATATACTGCTAGTCTCTAACTAACAAAAAAAGATGTTTCACATTTTAAGCATACCATCAAATGACATGTGGTGCAAAATGGAGAGGGATTCCTTCAAGTAATCCACTATAAGTTTGTCATTGGCATTGGGGGCAAATTCAGTTTCCACCAAGTCAGAACCATCACAGTCTAGAAGAATGCGAGCAGCCTTCACATGATTTAAGGAAAAAATATCAGTCAAAAGATATTAAAAAAACCAAGAACAATAAAGGTAAAAGTTCGACCCAGAACTACTAGATTAAAGTGGTCAAAATTGATTATTACAAAATTATTAGAGAAGAAAGAACAAGAAAACCATGTAAAAAGACCACAAATTGTTCAAGTAATTTTTAATCTACTTTTTAGCAGACAGAAAATATAATTTAAAAAAAGTAATAAAAAATAGCATAGCAAATAACCGAGAGAATTAACTCTAGGTACAGTTCAGGACAGCACAAATGCACAATGCCTTTGCAAAACATATGCTAAATCTTATTATATTCTTCAGTATTGTTCTTTTATATGTCACTATGGCAATTCAATCACATTTTGTCATCTAAAAATGAAGTTGGTGATGTCCCAATGAAGCATCTTCACATGTTGCAGCATCTTCACATGTTGCAGCAACAAGTGGAGTACAATTTATATCAATGCTTCAAATTTAGGAGCCTAAGGAGTTAGTCATATTTATCCAGGCTTTATGAGTTAGCCATACTTACCCAGGCTTTATGTTGTTTCATTGGTAGATTACTTTCGAATTAACCTCTACATATAGGAAACTCTAGTCTCGATAAGAGTATGAATTAAATTGCCTACACCAATTACAAATTGATTATTAACTTCAATAAACAATGCATTAACTTCAGCATCCTCATTTCAACCATCCACTTCAAGTCTATACATTTATAAATCCAACACTACGAGCCATGACATAAATTTTAATTTTTTTGAGAAATATAGTATTTTATTGAAACTTTAAATATTAAGAAATGATAAAGCTTCAAGAACAAATAAAAACAGTATAGCCTGATATAAATGAAAAGGATTACAAAGACATACTGAACTTGTATGGCATTTATATCAAATAAAAAGCACAAGTTCTGTAAATAAATTGACATAGAAAGGTGAAAGCTTTGAACAAAGAACTTGGCAAGGTTTTTCAATAAGCCATAACCTCTATAGCTGCACATAAGCCAATGTTAGCCAGGCAAAAGATCAAATTGTCATGAACCCTCCAAAGTACTTTCATCCTCTTCTTATGGACTTTCAAATCCATTGGTTTCTCTCCAACAGCAGATGAGATAAGCTACAGTTATATTGAGAAAATATATTTCATAAATTTTGAATAATCTAGATAGCAGTAAAACAAAAATCTTGGAAATTCTTACACGATCCTTGAGCTTCTCAAGCTCCGTAACATACTGAGAGATGATTTTCGCATCACCCACACGAAATCTGTTGTAAGCATAGACCTTCATATCTGGGGAAGCTACAACGCTTTCCAATTCAGTGTCATCATCCACAACACATACCTTGCAGATCAAGAAGAATTTAAGAAGCGGCATTTCACCAATAAAACTTTACAGCGGCGACAAGAAAATGAATTACATATGATGGGTGTTACAACCACCTTTGCATTAAGCAAATGTTCAAGACTGTTGATGCTTTTTGCATAATCCAACTGTTTGCATCCTCCTGCATATGCAAATGATGATGAAATATATTATGGGAAAGGAAACTATCAAACTTATGAAAGTGATGGTTCACAATGCAGAAAAGTTTTTTTATCAAAATCGTAATGAAGTGAAATGGCTGGATTGAGATGGGGAGCACGAGAGATGAGAGGGAGATTGGTAAGGGAGAGGGGACGTCCACCAACGGCTATGGAAATGGGTAAGCAGAAGGATACCGAGGGGTCACGAGGATGTGGAGGAAGGGGTCGGGAAGAGGTGAATCAGAGGATGAAGAGAAAGAGAAGATACGGGAAACGGTCCATTTTGTCAACACGGCAATGAAAAAAGTGAAGGCTGGTGTTGCGAATGTTGCAGCAAGCCAAGGATGATAACAGTGTCCGATGTTGTCACCTTTTATGTGACAGAACCAATCTTATCCATCAAGGCAGTTTTCTTCAAGTTTCGCAAGGGTGGTGGAAGAAGTGATCATTAAGTCAGTCACTAGGATGCTATTCAGGTGTCATCGAGGAGGTGGAAGGTTTCTCAGCTCATGCTTCTTCAATAACGATCTTGTTTACAACTTGGGGACGCGAGAGATTGCGTACATACCATTGTGACGGTAGTAAATATAGACATTTTCTAGATGGCTATGGGAGATGGGAATTGTTGAAGGAATGTATACCTTGTAATAAAGGTCTGAGAAACCCAAGTAGCAGAGTACAAGCGATAATGAATGGGGTGGTGAAATCATATTTTCTAGAGGTAATTCGCCATGGTCGAAATCTCATAAGCCGAATCATTGGCGTCGAGTTTCAAAGGGCCATGTCCCATGGAGTCTCCTCTCTTCATGCCTTTATTGGGAAGATATCAAGTGATGGCTCGTCTACTATATGTTACAACTTCTACACCGGGTAGATATCGAGATATATCAGCATATATCGTCGATATATCGATATCGACGAGATGGAGGTACCAATTACAATATATATCCATTTCCAGGAAATCGACCGATATCTTGTAAGATATAAGGCGGTATATAGCCATATCATGCAATATCAATCCAAAATAATATGTTTCATAACAAACTTTCGCGGATATCAATCGATAACGTCAATAATTCATTGATATCTGAATATCAATGATGTTGCCCATGTAAGCATCATTTCACTACTTATCTAGCTAGTTCTAGTATTAAAACACATTATGATTTATATATATTACTTTAGGTTGGAAGAGCTGCCCCCCACCCCTACAAGGACAAGCACACATGCTCCCCCTATACCCCCCCAAGTCTCGCTGACCCGGGTACGAGACCCAACCTCAATCATATTTTTTATCAAGAAGACTCAAGATAGTCTAGAAAAAGCATCTACAACAATCAAACAAAATATGTGCCCATGATGAACACAATTAGAACCCCAAATATAAAAATGAAACAACACAAATAAAGTACTATAATGACCCTGACGCCTGGATAACAGGTCAAATGATGCTTTCCAAGCTAGCACGTCTCAGACTAGTTAGATTGATGGCTGGATAACTGGTCAAATGATGCTTTCCAAGCTAGCACGTCTCACACTAGTTAGATTGAGAGACTTAAGGGAGAATTCTGCACATCTTCTGTAGAGGAAGATGACGAAACCAAGATGCCACGTGTACAAGGCAATTGGTCTAGTGAATAAGAAGATCACCCAGCACAAGATAACTGGAATAGTCTGTATAAACTACCTTGCGCAAAGCCACATCTAATCACCGTTCATGTGAGTAAATCGTAAAACAAAAAAGAAGGGTTAAAAAAGCACTGCAGTTGGCTCCTTATTGATGTTACTAATGAACTGTGTAGAGATATTATTATGTCTATGCATTGTTTTTACAGTTTATATTTATTTCTTCCATCTTATGTGATTTTCCCATGGGCTTCTCCTCTATATGAGAATTTCACACCCGAGGATCCGGGTACCCGTTTACGACATTTTCGCGGCATTTCATTCGCTAGAGATCGCATAAGTTACAGAAAAGCGGGAAAATTTTTCGCGCTGAAACTACATATGACATTCACATTCACAACCACAAAACAAAGAGAGATAAATGCCACAAAGATTTCATTTCATTAATTTCCATATATTTACAATAAGTACAGTGACTGACAGTACATACAGTAGTCCCAAAATTTTTAAGAGATATGAATTTGATTATGTGAACACTCATGCATGACAGCAAGAGGAAATGGTAAGGATTGTACACAAGATCTTCAATTTAGGGAAAAGTATTGATCGTACATGCAGCAATTGACTGCAAGAAGAAAGTTTGTAGTAGCCATGTATGGCAGCAAAAGAAAGGGTAGGGATGGTACCTTTCTATCCAAGATCGAATTAAAGCTTTGCATACAGTGACATCCTTAGGGCTGTAGCTCCAGCACCTTCATTTTTTTTGAAGATCTCAAGGGTCAACGGTTTTACTATGAAAATGTTGTAGCTCATTGTAACGCACAGTACAACTTCTGGGTCTCCATTTGATGTAATTTCTTGCAAATCAATGAAGTTTTTGGTGTGGTGACTCCCATCTTGGGAGGGCTCCCCCTAGTTCTCGCTCAAAAAAAATTTTTTGAAGATCAAAATAGCATGCAGAATCTTCAGGTTGTAAGGAGCAGCAGCTCCTTAGAGTGGCAACGGCATGAAATTGAGTAGTTGCTGGAATCTCCAGCAACTTCGACAGTTTGAGACACCAAAAGGGCAACAGCTTCTTGCTGCCTGATTGACAGAACCTAAGAGAGGAGCGGTTGCTTATTTGGAACAGAAACAATACCAATGGCATGAGATTGAAGCTTTCCAACAGCAGCTGCTGAAGGAGGAAGACAACAGCTCCTCTCAGCAGATTCTAGAGAATGACGGGGTTCTCTTTTATGGTGGAAATGTAGAAAAATTTAGGACGAAAGGGCTGGTATAAAAAATAGGGAGAGTGTGTGCTTAGTTGATTGCCAAGTGGAGTTGTTTGAGGGTCCAAGTGGAGGTATTAGGGATTAGGTGGCTGTTTATAAAGGAAAACAAAATTCATATTATTATATATTTCTTTTAACACTGACAGTAGCCGGCTGGTACTGTTTACCATAAATATTTTTTATTATTATATATATATATATTTAATATTCCTAAAATGAACCGTAAACGCATCTCGGGCTGCGGATTTTGACATACAACATCTCGATTTGATCGTCTCTGCCCGACGATCAAAATGAGTATAATGTTGATATACTTCCGATCGGGTTTTGAATACCCGAAATTTTCGGATACGATTTTTGTTTAAGATTAAATATTGTGGATTTAAAACATCAAATGATCTCCGATTGACGAACGGTAAATTCCGTTGGTCTTCTTTCGTCGAATCGGATCTCATGACGGTCTCGGTTCGTTTTTGTAGTTTCCGAATTTGCGTCGTGGCTTTTTCACGGCACGCACTACGATGCGATCGATTTTTGGTCGATTTCGCCCGAATGACTTTTGATTCACGATTGATTGATCGTTTTAAGTTGTTTGGCATTGACCAACAACTTTATTGGGTTAATCGGACCCTAATCGGGTTAAGTTCGGTTTTAGGCGTATTCGGATGTTACAGAGAAAGTCCTAGGGTTCTTTGGAATATACAAATTCGATTTTTTCCCAACAAGGTATCAGAGCAGTGGTCCAAGACCGGAGCTCTCGTACACAAGGAAATCCCTACCCATCCCCCCCAACTGCAACCTCATGTCGCCCCCACGACTTACACTGTCGCTCACGGCTCCCACCATCTCCTGCGGATCTCGCTGCTCTCTGCAGCTTCCGCCACCGCCGGCTACTTGCAGCTACGTTTTGTAGCAGAGATCGTTGATGGGATAGGTTGCATCCTAAGTCTACACATGCAACCACATCCTCGTATGTTTGTGTAGACGAATCTTCTTTAGTTCTACAAACTCCAATTTTTTCCTAATCCGACAGCATATCAGAAAACAAGGTTGACATCCTCGCCACAAGAACTTTCCAAGGTCCAACGTCGATAGTCACGATGGACGGAACAAATTATGAATTATGGATCATGCAGTTCATGAGCCTTATGCAGTCTACCGGTAAGAAATATTTTTTTAGGAAGAATAGGGTGGCGTCCCAAGATGGGCCAACCACAAAAATGAATATTAAAAGTAAAGAATATGTGTTACAGTGCATTACATTCTCATTCTCAGTGATTCACACAACGCTCTACAGTGTTCAATTACATTCTCAGTATAACAAGTTTGCCCCCAAAAATGGCCTCATTTCTCACGCACCAAATTGCCCAAAGGAGCGCAAAAGGTGGTGCACTATCCTCGTGTCCAAAACAACATACGAACCTAAAATCACGCCAAAAACGGGCACATCCCGAGCCAGCAATCCAGAAGATGTTCGCTCTGCACCAAATCTGGGAAGAGGAAGGGCAGCATGAGGTTTGCATCTTCCTCCGCCACCCTACACCTGACACAAAGATCAACATCCACTCCCAACACCTGCCTCTGACGAGCTTGCATGAAGATTCTAACAAGCCGAAGAAGACAAAGAAAGATCTTGATACGGTAGGGCACCTTGCTTCTCAAATCAACCGATTACCAACATCAGAAGTAATCACTTGGCAGGGAGATTCAAAACTTGCACTTTGACAGGATGGACACTCGGCGGTTGTGGTGGAGAGTTCGGAGCAAGGGAGAGATGGGGAGTTCGTCGCAGTTGGGGAGCTCGTCGCAGCGGGGAATTTCGCCACAGCGAGGTTGCTCTGACTCGGGTCGATCGGTGCAAGGGGGAGTTGGGTCTTTTGCTGTAGGAGGGCGTTGTACCGTCGTGGAGCGAGGGGGCCCGGAGGGGGTTGGTGGTGGGTTGCTCACAGAGGGTTGGCGTGCTGGAGATGAAAGCGGGAAAAGGGTCGAGCACAGGGAGGAAGGGGGGTTGTTGTGGGGGTGTGGGCCATCGTCGAGCCACATGCAGGTTCTAAATGTCATATACGCTGCCAGAGTGGGGGTGTGGGCCATCATCTGCATACTGCAATACGGAGATGGATATTTTCCTCCCCATATGACCACACGATCAGCATATGGTTCAATCTGAACATGAGGACATGAACCACCCTTTTTCTTCAGTTGTGACTCCTTCTGTTGTATGTGGAATGGACGGATATTCTTTGGCTCGGGATGATTGATTGCATTTCCTTCTGGATCTCTACAAGGAATGTGGATGGAAATTCTCAGGATGTTGTATCGCTTGCCTTTGTGTTAATGTGGGTCATTTGGTGTGCTAGAAATGATTGTATCTGAGAAATGCTTTTTTTAGTAAAATATACTGGGATACTTCAAGACCATTACGGCAGCCTGGTCCAGCATTTACATGTAACATTCATATATTAATGATGTAATTTTATGAGGTGGTTTCCATCTCGCAAATCCACCCTTCTTTTCATTAAAAAAAGAATCCGTGTAGATGACCCTATTAAATGTGGGAAAAGGCTTTGTTTTATTAAGGTTTCTAATATTCATAAATTATCAAATAGAATAGAAATGTGCACTTGTTTGTAGAATACAGGTGCAAAAAAAAGTTTTGAAGTAGTATTATCATCATAACCACCACACATGTTCCTAAATAAATACTCGCCGTACATGTTGATTTATAGTAGTAATTTGTTGTCTAGAGTCAAAACTAAATTCGAAACTAAAAGCAAAATCCATGATAATCACATCTTCAACAAGAATGAAATGATACATGCGATAACTACTAAACAACACATAAAAATGGTGAAGCCTTCTCCCATTATAAATAGGGTCGACTACATGGATTCTTGCTTGAATCCATGTTGAAAGATTCGACTATTTTTTACGATGGTTGTTGACTACCTAACGCAACCCCCACAAGGGGGGATTTGAACCATGGTCTTTTAGGTGATAGGCACACTACACTACCACCAAACCATTTAAGTGGATTTGAAGTAATATGAAGCTTTATATTTAACGCTTGATTTTAACTCTTAAACTTATGTTTATCTGATTTGGTTTGGATTTAGACCTAAAATTTCAAAACTAACTAGAGAAGAATCTTCAACTAAAATGAAGTTATCTAAGAACTCAACACATTGGCAGAGAACAGGTAAATTTTAATGAAATCAAAGGGTAAATTCGCTTATTTTTGTCGTTTAACTATAGTGGTATGCTAAACATTTAGCCGACAATTTGCCGAAATCTTGGAGAAAGAAATAAGGCATCGCTTCGATTTCATTGACCTTGACAAATGGAAATATCGGAGAAACTCGGTCAAAATTCACTGAAATTTGATGCCACGATGGCCTCCATGCACATTTTTATATTCGAAAGAAACTTTCCTCACATTTTCATCTAAATAAATCATTTCTCCTTCTGTGATTCCTATAGGAATCTTATCAAGCTCCACCCATTGATAAAGGATAAGAGTACATTAAATTATAGGTTCCAACATAGAAGACAGAGGCCATTTGAGAAAGACCGTTTTTTACTCTTTCTATTCTGCATTATTGTTCCAAATTTGGCATTCATCTTTTTAATCTCCATGATATGCGTTGGGTCATATCAAGATACCAACATTAAGAGATGGAGCTACAAGTAACAAGACGTGTCTAAACAAGATTACACAATGGACTGCTATTCACGGGCTCAGCGAACAGAACAAAGAATGAACATATACGTAAAGGCATCATATTGAGAGGAGAATCGCATCAGCTTACCTTTACCAATTATTGGAGATGCAGTCATCCCAAATATGCGAGGACGTTGACTTGTGTTTACTCCATAGAACTCCTGAACAGTTCAGAATGTTACAAGAGGAAAAGAAATTTGCATGTGCAACATTTTCATTAACCTTCATAATTTGTGCATAAGGATGCCTCTTCTGAAGCTGAGCATGATGGCACTCATCAAATATTAAGAGTGCAATTAGATCCATCGTAATGAAACAGTGCCTTAAGTTTTGCAGAAGTATCTGAGGAGTCATAACAAGAATCTGATAACATTGATAGAAGACAAAATGTCAGTATTTGATCACCTCAATGCCGCAACATTCAAATATTAAAAAAACGGAACACCGTGACTAATAGCATAGATTTGCACACATTACTCATGCAAAACAGCTGAAAAGTCAAAAAAATAGCTGTCAAGATCAAACCAAGGCCCTAAATGTCGGTTTCAGTCACCATTTCGGTATCGACCAAAACAGAATTTCGGTGGAATTTCGACCAGAATTTCGGTCATTTCGATCATTTTTTGTTCTCGGATCCCCATATTTCGGTCATTTCGATCGAATTTTGATTTCGACTGGATATCGATATTTGACAGAAATTCGACCGAATTTCGCTGAAATTTGAGGCCATGGATCAAACAATGCAAGTGCCTTCATCACTCATGTCATGTGAATGCTCCAGGGAGGTTTGGAATAGTACAGCGACTGCTGGGTGGGATCACGTGAGCTCTGAGTCTGTGGGTCTCTCGAGTTTGCTTGTTCCACCTCTCGGTTAGGTGTTCAGGGACTCCTGCCGTTGTATGGGCCCCCTATGGATAGCACGAAATGGGGTCATCTGGAAGAACAAGCCAAATCTCTATCTGAGACTCGGTCTATAGGTAAATTGATTTGTAATTAAAAATATAAGCATTGTGTGTATAACACCGTGAGCCCACTCCCTTTTTCTTTTACGCAAGTGCCCTTATATGCATGTGTTTGTCTTCGATGCATATAGGTCATGTATTTCCCTGTGTCTGCCATCATCAAAGCACATAATTTTCTGCAAATTGGGCTTTGACAACACGTGGAATATTTACTTGACGATGTGCATGTTATCGACCAACCTAAGCATCTTGACCATTCTTATAATAGGAAAACAGATCTGTAGTTGTTTAATTTATTGTATGAGTAATCTATAACTTATAATTTCCAAGCTTTGGAATTTACGTAGTTTCCAAGCTTTAGAAATTCTTGTGTTGGTCAATTGGTCATGTTGGCAGGTCCCAAAGTGCCCCAGTCAGAAGGAATTCGTGTCAATCCAAAACTGTCTAATGAAAACTTGATATTTTCAGAATTTCTATTTCTTGCCATTAATGCTTAATATTCATTACCTCTTTTTTTACTTGAGAGGAAATGGGTGTCATCTGAGATGTGCCACACCCAATTTTATTTTATTTTTTGAGTCGAAAGAGGAGGAAACATAACCACCTCAAATATATTTCAAAAAAAAATTCAGAAAAACTTAGAAAAACTTACAGAAGCCATTACTCGAGAAGAGTCCTAGCATGGGTTTACATTATCTACATAAAAGCGTTGCAAGCTAAAAACCACACAATTTCTAACAAGCAATAAAATAAAGCTCAAATGACTGCTAGCGGAAAGATGAGCTTGTTAACATATATATTAGTTTCCTTTGTATCTCTCTGTTATTTTTATTTTCAGCTGTATGCTTTATGTAATTTACCCATAGGCTACTCTCCTATATAAGAGAGCCTAGGGCTGATGGAATAAACATCTCGTTTATTTTTTCCCAACATGGTATCAGAGCGACGGTCCTAGATCGGAGTTCTCGAAACCCTAACCCTACCCTACACCACCCGCGTGCCTCTCTCTCATCGTCGGCGCCTCCGCCAGCGCCTCCGCCCCGCCTGCGCCTCCGTCGTGCCTCCGCCTGTGCGCATACTCGCGCGAGCGCCTGTGCGCAGGCGCGTGTGCCTCCTGCGCCTGTGCGCGTGCACCAGCGCCTCCGCCAGCGCCTAGTGCTCACCTTCGCGCGTGACTGCGTGCTCATCCACGCGCGCGACTGCGCGCTCATCCTCACATTGCGCGTCTGAGCGCTCGACCTTATGTGCCTTGCGTGCCTGCGTGCTTCAGCGGGCATCGTAGAGCCCTAAGCGTGTGCTAAGCCCTAAAGCGCACACCGTCAACTACATGGGTTTAGTTGCTTGAGGTCTACACATGCAACTAAACCCGTCTATGTCATTGTAGACGAATCTTATCTTCAGTCAATCGCTCCAGTCTTCAATTTCCAGTATCTCAGAAAGCAAGGCGGATATCCCATCCATTGGCGCCTTTCGTGGTCCGGCACCTATTGTAAAGATGGATGGTACGAACTATGAACTGTGGGTGATGCAGTTCATGAGTATGATGAAGTCAATGGGTAAGAAGCACATTCTTACCGAAGCAAAGCCAGCTGAGAAGACTGGAGCCAATGCCTCCTGGGAGGTCGATGACGCATACGCCAAAGTTTGGTTATCTGGAACGTTGGCAATCGAGATTGCCAATGACATTCTACATTAGCCAACGGCCAAAGACATGTGGGACATTCTGGCGGCCACATACTCTCAAGCGAAGAATGAGACGAAGATTCTGCAACTCCAGCATGATATATTCACTATAAAGCAGAATGGTCGCCCTCTACATTCACTCTACACATCCCTGCGAGGGATGTTCGAGAAGCTATACAGCTTCATGCCCCTGACAGCCACGCCAGAACAACAGAAGACGTATCGGAATGCGACTATGGTGGGCGTGTTCCTTGCTGCACTTGATTCAGAGTATGAGGCAGCACGATCCCAGATCTTGGCCGATTCTACTATTCCTCCCATAGAGGAAGCTTTTCATAGATTGAGTCGTATCATCGTCCCTTCCACGGCCATGAATCAGAATGCTTCAGCCATGGCCGCCAACAGGGGTCGTGGATTTCATCATCAGACCCGTGGACGTGGACCTCGTGGCAGAGGAGGCCGCACTCGGCCAACATGTACCTAATGTCATCAGGTCGGACAGAATGAAGACACATGACTTTCCTGCATCTGCACGAGTCGCTGAGCAGATAAAGCCTCCATCTGCTGCCACTTTGGATCAGCGGTTCGATGATCTAGTTGCCCGTCTAAGGGGCATTATTCCCACATCTGGCCCAGCACCTACTACTGAGAGTCAATCTGATGTTGCTGCATCTGCCTCTGCGTCTACCAGTGCTTCAGGTAGCATACTTGCATTTACCAATAGTAGATCAGATACATTACCTTGGATTATGGACTCGAGCGCTACACATCATCTATGTGGCGATCAGAGTTTACTTACAGGATATTCTGAGATTCCTCCAGGCCGAACAGTGGTCATAGCCAATGGTACACATTCCCCTATCACTGGTCAGGGGGAGATTAGACTGACATTTTCTATGCAGCTCAAGAATGTGTTACATACACCTGATTTTTCAATGAATTTATTATCAATCAGTCAGATTACGAAGGATTTACAATGTCGGGCAATTTTTGATCGATCTTCTCTTATTTTCCATGACATCCTTACGGGCAACGTGATTGGTCGTGGCTATGAGCAAGGAGGCCTCTATCGCCTAAATCAGACTCCGTTTGCTGGAACCTCATCCCTTCCTACTGGACCAGTATCTCCTCTGCTGTGGCATCTGCGCTTTGAACATCTACCGCTTCAGAAGTTGCGTCGTGTGTTACCCCAAGGTCTGCCTCACACATCTATCCAATGTGAGGCTTGTCAGTTGGGAAAGCATCACCGGTCTACCTTTCCCAGTTGTCCGGGTCGGAGTAGTACCTCCAAGTTTGAGTTACTTCATATTGATATTTGGGGTCCGAGTCGTGTGCTTGATCATCAGGGACACAGATTTTATATAGTTATTATGGATGACTTCTCTCGTGTGTCATGGGTATTTTTGTTGAAAAATAAATCTGAAGCAGGGAATATTATTATCCATTTTCTGAATGAAATTCAAAATGTTTTCTCCAAATCTGTGAAATTTGTGAGAAGTGATAATGCCTTAGAATTGTGTACTCATGTCCTAGCCAATTACTACTCATCAAAAGGGATTATCCATCAAACATCATGTGCTTATACCTCTCAACAAAATGGGATCGCTGAAAGGAAACATCGTCACCTATTAGATGTCACAAGATCACTTCTTATACAGAGTCATGTTCCTTATTCTTACTGGGGTGGCGCGGTTCTCACAGCATGTTACCTAATTAACCGTATGTCGTCCACTGTCCTAGATGAACAGATTCCTTTCTCCCTTATCTACCCTGGTAAGGATCTGTTTTCCCTTACTCCTCGTGTGTTTGGCTCAGTTGGCTTTGTCCACCAATTGTCTCCTGGTACTGACAAGCTCTCTCCTAGGGCTGTCAAGTGTGTGTTTGTTGGGTACTCCAGAACTCAAAAGGGGTACAAGTGCTTTGATCCTTTGCGTAGGCGGTATATGGTCAGTGAAGATGTTACATTTTTTTAATCCGTAATGTATTTTTCATCCTCAGGTGATCAGCAACTACCTCCAGTGACTACCGATGCCATATATATGACACCACCACCACCAGTACCATCACCACCACCACCACCTCCACGTACTATCCCTGTTTCACCACTACCATTCCATTATACCCGCAGGCCTCCTCCAGCTCATGGTCATGACTCATCTCCTAGATCGCCTAAGGTATGTACTGAAGATACTACTCTTGATGGATCTCATGATATTTCTGAGCAGGATATGTTGCAGAGGCCAAATGAGGACACAGCTGATTTAGATGTTCCTATTGCTATACGCAAATCGAAGAGGAGCTGCGCTACATATCCTTTATCAGCTTCTGTGTCATTTGAGCGACTATCTAGGGATTTCATGAACTTTGTGGTTGCCTTGTCAGTTGTAGATATTCCACGGAATTATCAAGATGCCCTGCAGGATAGTAGATGGCGTCTAGCAATGGAGGAAGAAATGTCAGCACTTCAATCTAAGGGAACTTGGAGTCTAGTTCTTATACCTGCAGATGTGACCCCAGTGAGCTGCAAGTGGGTATTTACAGTAAAGCAAAATGCAGATGGCAGTATTGACAGACACAAGGCCCGCCTTTTTGCACGTGGCTTTACACAGACATACAGGGTGGATTACCTTGATACGTTCTCGCCAGTAGCCTGCCATTCTACCCTACGGATCTTGCTGTCAGTCGCGGTTACTCGAGAGTGGCCACTATATCAGTTGGATGTGAAGAATGCGTTCTTATATGGAGATCTACAGGAGGAAGTCTACATGCAACAGCCACCCGATTTTGCTGTTGAGGGGAGTGTTCCAAGGTGTGCAGACTTCATAAGGCTATCTATGGCCTTAA
The DNA here is from genome assembly GCA_037367405.1 of Ottelia alismoides. Lineage (NCBI taxonomy): Eukaryota > Viridiplantae > Streptophyta > Magnoliopsida > Alismatales > Hydrocharitaceae > Ottelia > Ottelia alismoides. The sequence continues at coordinate 203,248 of JAZKJV010008063.1, read as the reverse complement.
GCAGAGCCTTAGAGCATGGTTTCAGAAGCTCTCAGACCTCTTTGAAAAATAGGGATACAAACGCTCTAATGCTGATCATTCCTTGTTTGTACAGAAGACTTCAAGAGGTATTATTGCAATTATGATTTACGTAGATGACATCTTGATTACAGGAGATGATGAGCAAGGCATAAAGCAGGCGAAAGAGAAGCTGGGTAGCGAATTTGTCACTAAGGACCTTGGAGTCCTTAGATATTTTCAGGGGCTGGAATTTGCTAGAAATCTGTATGGGTTAGTAATGTCGCAGAGAAATATGTTACGGACATGTTGAGTGAAACAGGTATGCTTGGGTGTCGGCCTGCTACAACACCAATGGACCCCAGCATGAAGCTATATGATGACACAGAGGAGGTGGACAGGAGAAGATACAGAGAACTGGTAGGCAAACTGTTGTATGTCACGATCACTAGGCCTGATATATCCTTTGCAGTGAGTCGTGTGAGCCAGTTCATTGAGTAACCACGTCATGTTCATATGGATGCCATACATATGATACTCAGATACCTCAAATCATCTCCAGGTGCAGGTTTGCTATTCAAGAAGGGCAAGGGGATTTCTATCTCAGCATGTGCGGATGCAGACTATGCAGGTTGTCCCAAGGACAAGAAGTCCACCTCTGGGTTTGCAGTCTACGTTGGAGATTCTCTAATCTCATGGAGGAGCAAGAAACAGACGGTGGTAGTCAGATCTAGTGCTGAATCTGAATATAGGGCTACGGCCCAGGCTAGCACAGAGATGATGTGGGTAAAGGTTGTGCTTACATATCTATGCATAGATGTACCACTTCCCATGAACTTAGAATGTGACAATCAGGCAGCCTTGTTCATTGCAAATAATCCAGCATTCCATTGAGCGGACCAAGCACATTGAGGTTGACTGTCACTTCATACGTGACATGATTCAGAAAGGATTCATTGCTACATCTCATGTTACTTCAGAAAATCAAACTGCCGATATATTCACTAAGGCATTACTACGAGGCCCATTCCAGAAGTGTGCGTCCAAGCTGAGCATGATTGATATCTATGCTCCATCTTGAGGGGGAGTGTTAACATATATATTAGTTTCCTTTGTATCTCTCTGTTATTTTTATTTTCAGCTGTATGCTTTATGTAATTTACCCATAGGCTACTCTCCTATATAAGAGAGCCTAGGGCTGATGGAATAAACATCTCGTTCATTTTTTCCCAACAGAGCTCATTCATGAGCCTATGTTTTGCCAAATAAAGTGAGTCCCAAAATTATCTGAGTTGTGCAAATTTGTGCAAATTCACCCGATCTAAACCTAGATCGGGAAAAACAAGGGAGGAAATACTGCAATTGAAATGAGATACTCCATTGTCTCGATCTCTTCATCACAAAGGGGGCATAAATTTGAAACACATGTGAAGAGCCTTGCGCAACAGTCTCTCGTCACGATGTGTCTTCTGTTGAGATATTTGTATCTCTTGATGTTTATTTCTTTTTCTAGTTCTTTGTACCTCTTATGTAATTTACCCAAGGCTTTCCTCCTATATAAGAGAGCCCTAGACCTCTATGAAAGTAAGATGTTATATTCTCTCTACATGGTATCAGAGCAATGGTCCTAGAGCAGACCCTGACCTAATTCATACCCCACCACCAGCCCTCTCTCTCTTCTCAGCTCCGCCACTAACCACAAGGGGCCCAGCCAGCAGCACCGCCAACCCTCGGGGGGCCAAGCTCCGCCGTCGCCAAGCGTCGCTAGCCCTCGAGGGGCCTAACAACGCCACTGCCAGCCCCCAAAGGTCACTACCATCATAGTCGTGGCCCTCCACCGCCGCTTCCAACGCTATCGCGCGTCTCCTCCACGATTCCATGTCATTTTCCAGCCCTCCTATGGCATTTTTAGGTTTGATTCGATCTGATTTTGATTGGAAAATACGATTTCTGACCTATGAATCATGTTTTCCGCCCTTAGCAAGCACCAAGGATTGACGAGGATGGACTTATGAGTCTAAGCATACGCCCAATCCTCTATATGATCGCATAAACATCATCCTTGACGATCTATCCCCAAACTAGTTTTGTCGTGGTCTCTATTTCTTATCATATCAGAAAGCAAGGGTAAAGTGTTCTCTTCTACCGGTGCTTTTGAGGGACCGACTCCTATCGTGAAGATGAATGTGACCAACTTCAAGTTATGGTCCATGCAGCTTCTCGTCCTCATGCAGTGCAGCAACAAAGAACATATTCTGACAAACAGAGCTAGTGGATAAGACCGGATAACATGCTCCATGGAAGCAAGACGATGCATATACTCGTATTTGGCTCTTCGAGACGCTCACCACGAGGATTGCAAATGATATTGTGAATCAACCCATGGCAAAGGCCATGTGGGATATCCTCGTTGTCACATATGGTCAAGCGAAGAATGAGAGCAAGATCCTCCAGTTGCAGTATGACATTCTTGAGCAAGCAGAATGGTCGACTTCTCCATGCCCACTTCTCACATCTTCGAGGCATGTTCGAGCGACTTCATGGCTTTTTGTCGATTACTACCAGCACAGAGCAGTAGCAGGCATACCGAAATGCCAGTATGACCGAGGTCTTTTTGTCATCGCCTGATTCTAAGTACGATACAGCACGTACTCAACTGCTTACTGGAGAGACGATGCCACTGATGGAGGAAGTATACAAGAGGCTAAGCAGAATCACTGGTTCGTCCACTACCATATCCCAAAATCCCTCTGTGATGTTTGCTTCTCATGGTAGGGGGTACTTCATAGTTTCGTGGGCGAGGACCCCATGGTCGAGGAGGATGACGTCAACGTGGCCCTTATACATATTACAACCATCCAGGTCATTCTGAGGACACGCTATCAGAAGCATAGGTATCTTGCATCTGCTCGTGTAGTTGAGCAGACTGAGACTACTCCGACTCCCTCTCATGGTGGGAGGCTCGATGATATTGTCTCTCGAGTGAGAGAGATAATGACCACACCAACTACACATGTTGCATAATCTCCATACGTTGCAATTGCTGCCAAAGCCTCTACGAGTTCTTCAGGTATTAGCTTATTCACTTACCAATTGTAACAACTCAGATTTGACTGATTGGATCATGAACTCTGGTGCATCTCATCATATGTAAGGAGGTCGAGCACATTTTATCTCTTACATATCCATCCCTCCTGTTAGATCAGTGGTGATCGTAAATGGGGTTCATTTACCCGTTGTTGGTCAGGGAGAGATTGTCCTAACCCCATCGATGTGCATGAAGAATGTCTTACCCGCACCAGCATTTCATATGATCTTTCGTCCATTAGTCGTATTACAAAAGATTTACATTGTTCTGCTATATTTGACCCATCTTCTCTTGTGTTTCAGGACATACTCACAGGCAAATTGATTGGATGTGGTCGTAAGCAAAGAGGACTTTATAGACTAGTCTAGCCTCCTTTTGCCGGTGTTGCACTATTCCTCTTGGATCAGTCTCTTCGTTCATATGACACCTTCGCTTTGGAAATCTTCCTCTGCAGAGTCTATGCCATGTCCTCCTTTAGATCTCTACTCGTACCACCTTAGAGTGTGATTGAGAAGCACCATCATTCCTCCATTCCGAGTAGCCAGAGTCGCCACAGTAGTCAGTCATTTGAGTTGTTTCATCCTAGTCATGTTCCAGACCATCAGGGACATCAGTTTCATCTAGTACTTGTAGAAGATTTCTCCATATTTTCTTGAGTTTTCTCGTTAAATAATAAGTCTAAAGCTAGTTACAAGGTTCTGGAAAGTGGTATGCATATGCGTTCGGATAAGTCAACGAATACTGAATAAGCAGTATGTTGGGGCATATGCAAGGTATATCTGATTCCGTGTAGTTTTCTAATTTTTAATTAAAAAATAAACAAATATTTATAAAGAATATTACTACTGAATTTATCTATCAAAGTGGAGATAAAGAAGATTTAAGAAAATTTGTTCATCTTAGATAGTTGATTAGATGCTTTTAATTGCCTAAAATTTAATTAAAAAAACATTTAGCCATAAAAATTGTACATATTAGATGATTCATAATAACAAAACTTCAATACACATACATGCACATCAAAACCTTAGTCGACATATATCAAAATATTTGATCATACATGACATATACTCATGAAAATAATGCATGAGAAAAATACAAATCATTGCATATACATAATGGTATAATGCATTGCAATTGTATATAAATGCATTGCATATTCTTACAATTGAATGGAGGTAGAGCAGGAGTAACGGAGGTAAGCACCTGAATGAGAGGATTGGAGAGTTGGAGCTGCTGGAGCAATATGCAAGGTATGTGGGGCATATGTGGGGAGGACGCATAATGCAGTAAGAAAATCGATTCGGTCCGCATGCCACATGGGCATATACGGCCACATATACAGCCTGTGCGGTCGACTTCATCAACAATGGACGATCCTGTCATTAAATCATTTCTAATTGAAATAAAGAATGTTTTTCTGCTCATGTGAAACTTATTTGGGTCTGACAATGCCTTCGAATTTTCCACTTTACAGCAATATGATTTCTTTAGGTCTCTTGGTATTGTTCACCAGACTTCTTGTATATACACATCGCAGCAGAATGGTGTAGCTGAATGCAAACAACGGCATCGTCTTGATGTCACGAGGATTCTTTTGATTCAGAGTCGAGCTCCTCATTCATTCTGGGATGATGCGGTCCTCACTGCATGCTACTTGGTGAACAGCATGCCTTTCACGGCCCTTGGGGAAAAGGTTCCTATCTCGATTGTGTTTCCCAAAAAGGACCTATTCTCTTTTACTCCCATGGTCTTTGGGTATGTGGCCTTTGTCCACAATTTTACTCATAGTTGTAACAAGCTCTCTCTAAAAGTTGTTAAATGTGTGTTTGTTGGCTATTCTAGTACCTAAAAAGGGTATAGATGTTTTGATCTTGTCCGGAGAAAGTATTATGTGAGTGATAATGTCATATTTTTTAAGTTTATTGTGGAAAGAATAGAATCGGGCTTCATTCATAAAGACCATAGGGCTCTCTTATATAGGAGAAAAGCCGTGGGTAAATACCATAAGAGGCACATAGAAGAATAGAAATAGGAAAAAGCCAACATGACATGCAAAAATCTCAACACTCCCCCTCAAGCAGGAGCATATATATCAATCATTCTCAGCTTGGAACAGCATCTTCGAAATGGATCTCAAGCTAGAGCTTTGGTGAATATATATGCAGTCTTGATGGCTCTGATCTCTTGTAGTGATGTGGGAGGTGGATATGAGCCCCTTCTGAATCATGTCTCTAGTATAGTGGCAGTTCATCTCTATATGCTTGGTATGTTCATGGAATGCAAGATTGTTGGTGATGCAGCGCGCAACGAATAAATAGGTCTTATTTCTTTAATTTCGTCTGATAATTAGAGTCTTATTTTATTTAATTGAGTCGTCGCGTTTTTTTTAATTAAGAGATCACGTGTGATCTCAATTTAGTTAGTTAGAGTCAATTAGAGATTTGAATTTTTTTCAAATCAATTAGTTAGTCGGTTAGAGTCAAATTAGAATAAGTAGTTTGAAATTGAATTTGAATTTCTATTTTTGGAATATCATCCCTCCTATATAAAGGGATGACAGGCTATTGTTTTTAGACAAGTCAGATTATATGAAAACTTGAGATTTTATCTCTATCTCCCTCTCTCGTCTCTTTCTCCCTCGACGCGATCTCTGCGCTTCTTCTTCCTTAAATCTCGCGCAACCGGCGCGCCTTCTCTTCTCAATCCCTCCAATTTCTTCTACCAAATAATTTCCACCATCAAAATTTATTTTTTATCCGTCGCCGAAATTCAATTTTGCATCAATTGGTATCAGAGCATGGCCTACAGATCGTCCTCACGATCTGACGATCCGTCCAGACATTCGCACCGACAGGCGACGAAAGACCATCATTCGTCGCAACGGAAAAGACGAGCCAAAGAAGCTTACGACAAGGAGATGAGCGCAATACTTGACTTCCAGTCAAAATGTCGAGCTATGATGGCTGATTTCGAAGCTCTATGCGCCGCCCTATCAAAGTCTTCCACTACCGATGCTGCTGTCCAGAATTTTGACGAAGAAAAACTCATCGTCGATGAGGATTCGCTCGCTGTCCAGGTCATTCTAGAAGGAAAAGACGGCAACCTGCTTGATGTCCAGGTATATTCAAACTCGCAAAAGCCGCAAGAATCGATCTTCGACCCATCCGCGGTCCTCTCGCAGACCCCCTCCACCGCCCTTTCACCTTTGGCACCCTCCCCGATCGCAGCGGCACCCCTTCCAACCACACAACCAGCCCCTCCCGTAAACCCAACAAGCTCCCCTACCCCGTCAACCCCTCCAACGCCCCCTCATGCATCACTTGCACCCTTAGCGCCTCCTCCCGCTGCATCCGCAGCCCCAACCCCACCCCCCCCCCCCCCCCCCGCAGTCCACACGCCATCAGCGACCCCCCCAATCCCAACCCTTCCCATTGTACCCGAACCCCCAGCCACCCCTCTCTTGCAACTCACCCCCCTGGTGCAACAATATTTAAAGAGGAGTGCTGAAAGAAAGAAATTTGGGAGGCTTTCTTATACAACGAGGATTAGGAATGTGGGTTTCACCTATTTAAATACCCCATGGTCTAGTTCATTACCCACATCCCCTCTCCTCCTGAATTTGTGCCACTCATTTGCTATGGGTTCTCCAAAGACGATGAAGCACGAAATGAAGATGCCCCAGCAAATTTTCAAGCACCACATCGACAGGGCAAAATCCGTGTGGGCACCGGCATTTGTGCCACACATGCTCTTCCGTCATGAAGACAACAATTCCAACCATCGCCCCACGCACAACTGATGCAGCGCGCAACGAATAAATAGGGTTTTATTTCTTTAATTTCGTCTGATAATTAGAGTCTTATTTTATTTAATTGAGTCGTCGCATTTTTTTTAATTAAGAGATCACGTGTGATCTCAATTTAGTTAGTTAGAGTCAATTAGAGACTTGAATTTATTTCAAATCAATTAGTTAGTCGGTTAAAGTCAAATTAGGATAAGTAGTTTGAAATTGAATTTGAATTTCTATTTTTGGAATCTCATCCCTCCTATATAAAGGGATGACAGGCTATTGTTTTTAGATAGGTCAGAAGATATGAAAACTTGAGATTTTATCTCTATCTCCCTCTCTCGTCTCTTTCTCCCTCGACGCGATCTTCGTGTTTCTTCTCCCTCAAATCTCGCACAACCGACGCGCTTTCTCTTCTCAATCCCTCCAATTTCTTCTTCCACCAAAAATTCCACCATTCAAATAATTTTTTCATCGCCGCGCAAAAAATCTTTTCCTGCATCAGTTGGCAATAAATAAAGCTACTTGATTGACTGATCTTACCCGCATCATCTATGTGCTCCCTTGAGCCATGACCCGTTACTCAGACTCTGGCACTAGATCCAACAACCACTTATGTTTCCTATTCTTCCATGACACGAGTGAACTCCCAACAAAAACAGCAAAACCATATGTATACTTCATGTCTCTAAGGCATCCTACATAATTTGCATCTGTGTAAGTTGTCGCCTCAAGAGATACAACTCTACTAAATATAAGTCCAATGCCTAATGAAGTCTTCAAGTATCTTAGAATCATATATACCACATCCATATGTACATTCTCGGGTTGTTCCATTAATCGGCTAACTTTGCTTGCAGAAAAGGATATGTTGGCCAGGTGATAGTAACATAAAGGAGCTTCCCAACAAGTTTCATGTATCACCACTTGTCTACCTCCTCAAAGTCATCAACATATAATCTCATACTCGGATCCATAAGAGTAGTGGCAAGCTTGCACCCTGTCGTGCATGTTTCTAAAAGATCGGTCACAAACTTCCTCTGAGTCATCACAAGACCACGTTGATTCATGATGAACTCTAATCCGAGAAAGTACCGTAGAGTGCCAAGATCATTAGTCACAAACTGTTGACCTAGGAACTCCTTAGCAAATACCCTAATCATCATCTGTGACAATTATGTCATCGACATAAACCAGGATGGCAACAGTGCCTCTCTGTATCTTTTGAACAAAAAGTGAATGATCAACAGTAGATCTTACAAACCATTGGTTCTTTATCAAATCTGAGAGGCTTCTGGAACCAATCGCTCAGATTTTGCAAATCACGTAGATTCGATTGAAATTCGAGCAATATGGACATCAACTCTTAGTTGTAGGTTTCTTTGGCTAGTTGTTTGCATTCCGTCGAACGAAATTCATTGGTTGTACGTCAACGTAAACCATCGTATGGATTGTCAAATCGTGAGGTCGATCTGAATGCCATGCTCTGATACCAATTGATGCAAATGGAAAAATTCAATAGTGAAAAATATTTTTTTGGAGGAAAAAATATTTGGTGGAAGTATTTTGGAGGGAGGAAGAAGAGAGAGAGTGTCGGTTGCGCAAGATTCAGGGAAGAATAAGCACGGAGATCGCAGGGAGGGAAAAAAGAGAAGAGAGATTATATTAAACAAAGGGCCACTATCTCCTTTACATAAGAGGGGTGAGATTACAAAAATATAAACAAAATCAAATTCAAATCTAACTTATCCTAATTGACTGTAACCGACAAACTACCTAATATAATCAGCTAATTAATTGGATCGAGATCATATGCGATCTCTTTATTTAAAATAAAATTGCAATAGACTAAATAAAATTACCCAACCCAAATTTAATTAACGAACGGAAAAAAGGCCCTATTTATTTGTCTCTCTCTACATCAAAGTGGCACTAAGCTACATGCAAGGCCATGGAAAGATGTATCCTGATATATCGGCGATATATCGGTAACGACAAGTCATCGATATATCGCCGATATGTCCGATATCGGGTATCGACACGCAAAAAAGGCGAGCTGAATCCCGATGTCGGCGATATGGCATCGATATATCGTCGATATATCGGTATCGACATGGTACCGATATCGATATGTCCTTCCATGGGGCCCACACCAACAAGCGAGATGTGCCTCCATGTGAAGCTAAGGCTCGCAGCACATGGAGATGTTTAGCTAAGTAATCTTAGGCAAAGATGGAGCAGCGCGTAGGAGGCAACAAAGATTCGACATAGCTAAAGGCTCCAAGCAAGCTCCTAATTTCTGAACAAGGCACGAAGATGACTGAAGATAAAGTATGATGCTAGCAAACATGTGGTTAATGACTTATTCTTGTTCAATTTGTGGAGATGATGGACAACGTCGAGCCACCAACTAAAGTTGGGGAAGTTATGGGCCCAATCGTTAACAATAAAGCAATAAAGTAGAGTTTTTTTGGCACGTACTTATATGGTAGAACCCCTTTTTCTTTAAAAAAATAAACTAGGTTTTTTTTTGGAGGATGTTACAAATGAACACCAAGCTTGAAAAAAATCAGCAACTAAACCAACTACTCCATCCGATTAGCTAGATCAGTGTAGTGATCGTTTATTTTTTGATAGCAAAAAGAGGGGGAAACACGCTTTGGTACATGTCCTAATATATTAATTAACTATGGAAAGAAAACATTACAGAAGCCATGATTCAAGCACCCGCTTGTAATGGAAACAGACATTCTCACAATAGAAACGGTGACCAGCAAAAAGAACATCATTATGGGCCAGCCAAATGGCCCACGACACCACCACCAAAATAAGAACCTCTTTTCTTTGTCGAGTATGTGCCCCAAACAAGAGAAGCCAAAAGGAGTTGAATGCACGAGTGCAAATCCAATCCAGACACACCCCACTTCACACAAGCGAGGAAACATGGCATCGAAAAAAAAGGTGCTCCAACGTCTCAATGTTAATGCCACAAAGAGGGCATCTATCCGATATCATCCCAAAAATCTTAGCTCAACAATCACGAGTCATAATGCGCTTTATGAAAAGCCACATGAAGAAACCAATCCTCTCCGGAAGACAGCATCCAAATGAATTCACAATCTTGAATCATATTGTCCGACAAAAAAGGTAGAGGCCTATAAATAGCACCATAGGCCTTTCTAACCGAGAAAGGCACGTTCTTCCATACCAAGTGGTCACACCCAGATGAGAGCATACCCACCTGCCCAACTAAGTTCAGAAGACAGAGGAAATCTTCCAAATGTTGATCGGAAAAGGGTGATTTGAAGGCCGGCATCCAGTTACCATTATCCCAGAAATCCACAACACGCGCATCAGATTTAGCAGCCAAGGCAAACAGGTGACGAAAACAGCCACTAAGGGGGCCGCCCATCATCCAGTCGTTCGTCCAAAAATCAAACGTGGAGCCATCCCCAAGAACCTAGCTGAAAATATCATGGAAGAGATGCATTACCTTCAATATCCCCTTCCAAAACACCGAATGATTAGGCCCCTACCGCAACGGACCAGGGCCGCCAGAGAAATACCATAAAGGCACCGGATTAGGTGGCAGCAAATACCCTCATCTTTGCTTCAAATCATGCTCACCCATTTGAGTAAGAGTGCCTCGTTGAGGGTCTCCAAACTCTTGATCCCAGGCCATCCATTCTTCTTAGGCATAGTAACGGTCTTCCAATCAACCAGGTGTACAGCGTCCCTTCCTGACCAGTCTTGCTCCATAAGAACTTGCGCATCAACAGCTCTAGACATCATCTAATGCCCACCGACAGCAGGCGAGAAGAAAAGAAGACCATCAGGATCGCAGAGAGAACCGCCTTAATCAGCACCAGACAGCCTCCACACGACAAAAGAGAAGCCCTCTAGCCAGTCAACTTCCTTTCCAATTTCTCCACCACTGGCAGCCAGTTGTCGATCGCTAGTCGATCAACCCAATTAATCAGTCTAATTAGTTAGTCGATTTTATTTGCAGTGATTTATGTTTTTTTAATAGTCTGGTGATAGTGCAGTGTGCCTATCACCCAATGATCGGGGATCAAATCCCTTCTTATGGGGGGTGTGTTAGGTAGCCGATATCTAGCGTAAAAATAATCAGATCTTTCAACATTGTTTTGAGATAGAATCCATGTAGCCGACTAACAAAATTTTGTTTACAGTAATTTGCGTTTTTCTGATTTTTTTTAGTAGACAAGATCTAAGATGCGTAATATTTGATAATAATTCAATTTTTTTTCATTATGAAAGTATAGAAATTTTTCCAAACCTAGGTAAATATATACGAATATGTGTAAGAATTGTTTATATAATTTAAATAAGAATTATTTATATATATATATATATTCAAACTTTTATAATAATTTTAAAATACAAAATCGATTAAAGTTCAACTAAATCCGATCAGTTATCTGACTATCGCTTTATCCTTTTTCCTTAGTCATTGACTCAACTGACCGAATGGCTACCTACTCTTGCAAGCTTAGCAAGCACTGAGCTCTGACCTAGAATCATCACTTGGATACCATGTGGAAAGGTATTAGAAAAAAAAAATGAACTTGTATCCCTTATATATAAAGGACTGCACAAAACACGTGAATAATAAAATACAAGACTATTCATGGGACATTATAACTCTCATATACTCAAAAACATTACTCAAAAGGTCAAGAGTGACGACTGAGGTGCAAAGGGTGAGACTCTTTCACAAGGTTAATGTATCTCGAATGTAATCTGCTGATCAGAAACATATTAAGCATTTATTTATTTTTCTTGTGTTTTGATTGAAGAGATGCGATAGACCGTGGGCATGCACCCTTTGCAGAGGATATCAAGGACTCTTTTGGTGCCGAGTGCTTCCGTTTAAGCATGAATCATGTGGAATCTTTGACTTATATTTAGGTAATTTAACCGACCAAATATAACATGGTTTTCAATCAAACGAGATTTTATGCGAAAAATATGATTGCCCATGCAAACACTCGTTATAAATCTCGTTTATTGTAATTTATATATGGTCTGAAGTACACCATTACAGGTGTCCACCCTTATCTTTCTCAAAAAAATATATATTGTAATAAATGTATATACACATGCACACTCTACAAAATATGAAACGGTTTCATAGTATAGTCGATTACAAAAAGATCAACATATTCGACAAGACATTCGTTCACATAATCCCTCAAAAAAAATGATTGACTGCATTATACATTTTTTAGTTCACTGGGGGAGACTGCACTCACCTCATATTGTTGAATTTCGTTTTCCCAGCTATCATGGGTCTTCAAGTGTCTACAATTGCCGAAGTAAGTTTGGACCTTGAAATCTGTTGAGTTCTCTATGACAAGAGCTTGCTGCAACAATGAAAGAGGTTGTCCTTCAGTACCATTTGCTGATGACTTTTCACTGCTATTACCAAGTATCAGAGTTGAAGAGATTAACATAAGCTGACATTTCATATCCAAAGAAAGGAATTTAAAGATTGACAAGTAAACCGTTATAAAGTGCCCTCTTGGATAAATCGACACTTGCCTATTGGTTCGGTCAAAAGTGACTCTACATCTATGTATCAAATATCACTCACGTTTCATGGGTGAAGGGTTATTGAAAGAAATGTTCTCATTTTCTTGGGAGAAGACAAGTGATGCGTGATTATTTTCCATATTGAGTAGTCGTCCAAAATCCAGTAACAAGATATGACACGTAAAGAACACCTCATAATACTTCCATCATGGATATGAACTCACCCATGCTGAATACAAGGCTTTTGCACTCCGTGCAACATTTTCAGCATAGCATCTCTCATTCCCAGGTACTACATCATTCCTTTAATTCCACACAGCCCACGGGACTGAGTATCTTGCTCTTATCATCTCATCTTATGTAGGCGTAGGACATGTGACATCCACTGCTCACCCTACCCAATCTGAAACTTTTCCAAAACTCGTCACAATTAGTGGTGTCTACCCTCATACTCTCCAAACTCATCACAAAGAAATGACATAAGAAAAACAGATGACCGCATGTTTATCCCCGTACACGTATAGGAGAAGCTTTGCCTGAAGCACCGCTTGCTTTCGAGCACCTTTGTAACCAGCCTCCTCCTCCTTACCAACAAAAGTGGACTCCAACCTTCAAGGGGACCCTTTCCCTCCAAATCCAATGGCGACCCAAGGCAAAATCCAAGGTTATGGAGATAGAACACACCCTCAGCAAACGATAAGCCTCCCCAACTACAAACTCACCGTCTCTTTGAACCCAAAATGGAGGGTTTTTGCACACTCACCATGCCTACTTCTGAAATTTTGAATCAGTAGACTATCATTAAGATTAAGCAATAAAGTTCAGCTACCGGAACAATCCATTTCTGAGACGATGCAGATAATCCATCCCAAGCTGACTCTACAATGGCTGTGCCTAAGCAAAGCTTAACAAACGAGCCTATGGTTGATATGGTGACAGATATTGCCTCAGCCTTGAACTTTCAGTTCTTCGGAGCAATCATGGTATCACGGTACAACTAAACAGAGGTTCTTTAATAGTTGTGATCGTTCAACTTCTAGATTTCATAGGCCAAACTGAGGGCATTGACTTTACGCCTGGAGCTTATCGCCATTGTCATAATCCTGAACAAGCACACGAATGATTTCGACTTTCCTCGAAGACCGACTAACGTGAGCATTCCTTAACAGGCACTAATTATTAAGCTCGATTTCAGAACAGAACCCACCTCCAACAGCTCCACGTATACTATCAAGTACACGGGCGCTTCCACTGCACAATCACAGCGGTGTCAGCGCATAACAGAAACGTAGAAAAATCGGCAATTCACCTGACGGACGAGCGGTACGGTGGGGGCGAGGAAGACGCAGACGTCCCTCTTGGGCTTCCTGAAGAGGTGCGCAAGCTCGTGCATGAGCAAGACCGCGATGTGCGTCTTCCCACAGCCCGTCGCGAGGTAGACGATGATGTTCTCCTCCACGGCCTTCTTGCACAGCTCCAGTTGGTATCTGACGGAGAAAAGGACCGATGAGCACCGGAAAGCGAGAGGCGGAGACGGAGAAGACGGGACTCACTTCCTGGCGATGATCCGATCCTTCGTCGGTGCTGCTCCGTCCATGGAGATGAGTAGAGTAGGGTTTGATCTTCCGGGGAGCGGGCTCGGAAGGGGAAAATGCCGGAATGGGAATAGGGGATTTGTTTTTGTACTTTTCGGAGTTCGTGGGTGGGGTGAAAGGGCTTTCTGCTCACCCGCGAGGAGTCCGACAGCCCTCTGCAATTCTCCGTATAGAGAACAGAAGGAAGAGGATCCTCTGCTGTAGTATGTAAACCCAATAATTTTTTTGTGATTTAGATTTTCAAAACTTATATATTGAATCTTAGATTAAAGCTTCGTATATATTCCAAATTTCGTTTAAATCTGACATTGTTTGCTATTTTATTTTAATAACTCAAGATTCGGATCTTTTTTAGATGGAGTTCAAATTATTTCGATCTTGACCGACTGTTTGACTATTAAGATAAAATAACAAATAATATCGAATTTAAGTAAAATTTGAAAGATATATAAAGCATTAATTTAAGATTCAATCCATAAGATTAGATTTAGAATAGAAAAAATTATTGAGATTTACAGCCAATTCCCTCTACAGCAGAAGATCGTCTCCCGATCGGAATAGCCACTTCGGCTTCGGCGTGTAGGAAGTAGGAAACGAGGGTGGATTGTTGGGAAAATGGGTCCCACAGACTGGTCGGCGGTTTGTTTTTGGTGGGGCCCACGATGGAACATTTTACCGTGCACGATGGTGGGAAGATTTCACGGTCGTTTATCTTTGGAGAGAGGAAAAAGTAAAAGAGAAAGCAACAGAAGAAAAGCAACGCAAGAAATGTGTGTATACTTCACTTTTGGATAAAAATGATAGATATGATATTTTAGACAGCAATTTAAATAGCAGCATTCGATTTGCATAAGATATCAAAGAGGGAGAAATGATAACAATTAGGAATTGAATCCAACTTCTTGGGAGAAAAAAAAAAAGATCACACGTGTTAAAAGTGAAATAAATTAAGGGCATGTTTGGTTACTGGATTGAGTTGGGTTGAGATATCCTCGTGTGAATAGTGGTTATTTGGATGGTGGGAAGTGTTGGAATGATATTTGTGATGCGACGTGATATTGATTGTGTGTTATATTAATTTTTTTAATGATTACAATATATTTTTTATGTTAATAAGTGTATTTGAACATGGTTAGAAATCATTATACCAACAAAATTGCAAGGTCAGTACAAGTAATTCTGAGTCAGGAATGCAGGATTGGAGCTAAGCGTATGCAAGGGTACCCAAGTGTACCCTCGCAACCAAGCAAACCCTAAAGGCAATATATAAAAATCATAGTTATTACTTAAGAAAAATTGATGATAAAAATTTGAATTTTTATTGAAAATAAGTTGGGTAATAAAAATATTATTGAAAATGGTTCCATGCTTTCCAAAAAGGTTTGGAGAAAGTGTCCATTAACAGGGTTTTCATAATCCACCCTTCTAGAAAAGAGGAACATGAAATTATTTTTCCGTTTGTAGGGAGCAGGAGATTGGATCTAGTCATAAAAAAGATGTTAAGATGTTTAGTACAAATAACTCGCTTCTTGATTTTTGACTCCCTTGGTCATTACAAGAGCATTGCGATCGACGCTATGAGATGATTCTATTATCTATCTCTTAACTCAAAATGAGAGCATGTTGGTTGGAAATGAAGAAAAAAATGAATAGAAGATTCAATTGAATTACAAGACTAAAAAATGCAAAGTTAACTAAAAGAAGTTTGTTTAGTGTGGTTTGGATCGAAGAAGTCATTGACAACCAAAAGAAAATTTGTGTATATTTGTTCTTTTTAAAGAATGAGAATATAAAAGGGTTTTTATCACTTGTGCCCCTCCGAGATTTCGTAATTTCAGTTATGCCCCTCACTTCTTGCTAATTTATCACTTGTGCCCTTCCGTTAGATTGACCGTCAATGAATTGACTTAATCATGATTTTTCTAAAATTGGTGCAGTTAAGAGGAGTATTATTGTCCAGACATCTTTTTCATCTTCTTCCTCCCCCATTTGTTCTTCTTCCCTTCTCTTCATAATTTCTCTCTTTTTGACACCTTCAGACATCCATCGAATCTCTAAAATTTTTACATTTTCACAGATATATCACTCGTTACGGATCAAATGGTGAATTTTATTGAATTTTTTGGTGACTTTTTATGAATCATTTAGTCAAAAATTATATTCTCTTAACAAAAACTGAAGCAGGGGGAGGGGGAGGCATGGGGCGTCTCGGAAGAGGCAGCTAGGGTTGCGGCCGATGGAGGACTTCGGCCACGCACGGGAGGAGGAGGCAGCACGGGGCCAGGGGGCCGTGGAGGTGGGGCGGCAGTGCGAGGGCCGGTACAAGGTGGGGAGCGGGGTGTGAGTCCCGCAAGGCGGCATGGGGCGCGGGAGGTGTGGCGGAGGCGCTGGGGCGTAGTGTGGGGCGGCGTGAGGTTGGGGGCGGCGGGGGCAGGGGCGAGGGGAGGAGCAACGGGAGGAGGGGACGGGGGTGGCAGGGGCGGCGGAGGGAGGGGCGGGGGAGGAGCAGCAGAAGGGGGCGCGGGGGTGGCGGGGGCAGCGGGGGCAGGCGCGGGGGGAGGAGCATCAGGAGGTGGGGTGCGGGGGTGGCAGGGGCAGGGGCGGGGGGAGGAGGCAGGGGCCTGGTGGAAGAGGCGGGTCCATCCTCCGGTCGACGTCGCGCGGACCTGGGCGAGGTGGGCCGCAGCTGCTGATGGCGGCTAGCGAGGTGGGGGGCAGGGGGAGGGAGGTGCGGGTGGCCGAGGATGGGGAGAAGAGGAAGAGGAAGAAGATGGGAGAGGAGGGAGAGAAGGGAGGAAGAAGACGGAGGAGGAGGACTTCTCTGTCCTTTTTTGAATTTAATTACATCTGTGTCCTTGAAGTTAACGTCCGTTTGTGTTGGTTATGGACGATCACTAACCTGAGAGGCACAAGTGATAAATTAGCAAGAAGTGGGGGGCACAACTGATATTACTAAAAAGATAGAGGCATAACTGAAATTGCGAGATCTCGGGGGGGCACAAGTGATAAAAACCCTATATAAAAATTGCCGGAATGAGATTTCTTCGTGTTGTTACATGTGTATCCTCATTTTTGGTTCGATCCCCTTGACATCCTTGGTTTTTTATACAATATTCTTTTGTTTCCTACTCATATCGCCATTGCCATGCATTGTGAAAATTACACCTCCATCCCATTATTTTTGCCAAGCATGTTCTCTGCAATCTAATCCCAAATCTTTGTACTTATTCTCTTATTTATTTTCTTAAGCATTCATATCTATATTTAAGTTTTCTTTTCGTCTCTCACATTTTCACCAAGAAACTAGATATATCCTTTATAAAACATATACTTTCATCGTTAGAGTTCATCAAATTTATCAACATGTACGTTAACGTTGGAGAAGATATTTAGCATGCACAATAAGAGTGTAGGATGCTAAATACATAATAATATAATATGATATAACGAATATGGTAAATAGACGGATTTTACATGGTTTATGGACATTAGAATGTGTTATTTATGGTTAAAATAATTGAATAATGATTTGGCACATAAATATGCTAGAATGATTGTCTACATGAAGTGGTATATGCAACTTAACAAGCATGTAATAAGAGTCACAAATACCAAGTCATGCACAAACAAACGTGTCTCACACACGTATATCACCAATTAAAACTTGCGTATTTTTGGTAATGAGTCCTTATTCATTGATACACTTCTATATTTTATAGATATTCCTACTCGTAGCTTTTACTATGAGCAGGTATACGAACAACATTCCTTAATTAAGAGATGTGTGATGCATAAGTTGTGTAAATATACCGAAATACAGTAATGTATAGGTTAGGTATTGAATTCCCATTCAAAATCCGATCTCGATACAGTTCGAGATCCAAATTTCAGTCTGACTCTTTTAAACTTTTGTTCCATTATTTTTGGATCTCAGACCTAATCCATTATCCAAATGAATTTGTACGAATGTGCTATTGCATAGTACTCGTCAAGACCTTTTCCAGCGGTATCAAGAGCGTCTAAATACGACATCGGACGAGGGAGATATAGTCATTTTACGATAATAGGTCGGTAAACAGACCCAGATCCGAACGCGGATTTGTTTAATCGAGCACGGGTATAGGAGGCTTGGCTAGGATCTGGTCGGCCAGACTCATTCTCCACCAAGAAGTACAGGGGGAAAACATGTAATTTTCCCAAAAATATCCAATAATATGTATCCGAAGCGGTATTTTTGTAATTAACACAAAGTTCAGGAGTCCAGATGTAATTTAGCCAGAAAAATATTACACTATTAATTCATATATAAGGATGGAAATGAAATAAGAAAAGCCTAAGGTCTTATAGCCCCCTCACATGCATGTGCACGTGGTGACGTTGCGTGGACCAAAATACAAATAATGAAAGTGTAGGGGCTAACATGCAAAAATTACAAAATATTTAAACTCCACGTGAATATTTGTGCATGAACTAAAAGTACAAAAAAACAGGAGGTTCCAACGGCGATGCTGCTTCCACTTGACATGCGGCGCATGGAGATGGGACGATGAAGGTTTGGTTGGACGCTCCAGATTAGATCCTTGATGGGTACCTAACGGTGCTAGCTTCGAGCATCCAACGGTTGCTGCTTCTTCTGGAGCGGATTGATGATCGGACGACTAGAAGAATACGTCAAGAACTCGGCTGGGTCGAGCTTTGATTTGATCTCCCTCGCTCCACTGACCACCTGGGATGCTTGGGGCATGTGCAAATAGGAATCGTGGCTCCTCGACTTCATACGGTGGTCTCCGATGAGCAAGTAGGTATCCGATGCGAGCTGGCGAGGTCGAGGAAGAATGGAAGCTCTAAGTGCCTTGCATCGGATCATAATCGACCCAAGAAGGTCCTTTGTCTCTCCATACACTGAAGAAATCTTTGGCGTGCAAAAACGAAAGTATGGGAAGCTTTGCGAGGTCGGAATTGATGGGAATGGACTGGGGCAGAGCCCTCCGGCGAACGGCGATGGAAGGAGGTCTGGCTCCCCGATCAGAGAGATACCGAGATGTGCGGAGGTGCGTGGGGCAAAGAGAAGGTGAAGGGGAAGGTGATGAAGGTGATAATAGAGGCAGAGATCGATCGTAGTGGTAAAAAACGAGCGGTGAAGCCGAAGCTCCAACGAGATGAAATTTTTTAATTTACAAAAAATAAAATGAAATCACACAAAATAACGATCGATCCTACACTATTGTTATGCTAAGGAATAGAAAGAGCAAGGAAAAGAGGAGCTTTACCTGACCAGGTCCGAGCCAGAGCGAGCTCGCGATAGAGGTGGTGGTTGAGCTCGGATCAAATTTGATTTGGTGCCAACGGGGTCACTGAGCTCTCCTAAGGTTTCCTATTGTCACAAAGATTCTCCTAGATACGAGATATGTAGGGTTTGGCAGTGAAAGAAGGATCAAAAAGTGAAGGAAGGTCGGAGGCGACTCTATATATAGGGCATCTTTCTCGTGGAGCGGTGCTCGATTCGGAGGCTCCCCGACCAAGGAATCATCTGGGCATGAAAAAGCTCAATGATCAAGGATTAAAAGTCAAGCACATATCAAGGTGAATAAATACAAAGATTAAGTACAAAAAATCGAGAAGAGCAGGATCAAACAATATATGACATACGAGATAGCCTCGGTCAGAGAGTTAAGAGACCTTAGGGCTAGTCTCAAAAGGCCTTCAAAGCCGTAACAAATCCTCTGATTTCTCACTTCTGAGACCATCTCATGACATGAAAACCACACACGGCCCACTTTCCTCTGCTTAACGACTACCGAGGTTAGCAGACGATGGGCCTGATTGGGCCACGTCCTCTGCAAGAGGACAAAATGAAAAATAAAAGAAGAAATAAAAGGGAATTAAACAGTAAATGATTTATTTAACTTTCAGTTAAAACATAAAAAATATGTATTATTTTATATAGTATTTTAATCCAATTTTTATTTATTTTTACGACATAATTTATTACACGTTACTTTTAAGGGTTCATTTGTAAGTATATTTATCTATGTTTTGTACGTTTTATTTTTATTTTTATTTAAAAATTTATTATTCTATAAACTTAATTTATATATTTGTAACTTATTTAAATACACATAAATATATTTTTATTGTATTTTTAGGATATGTTTTGTGTATTTAAATAAATAGAGGTATATATCATACAAGTATAAGTATAGTATATTCATCTATGTATTTGTATATACTATTTTATTTTAGTATTTTCCTTTTGGTTTTATTATATTCTAAATATGTACGTAAATTTAAAATATTTTTTTACGAAATTATAAAAAATATAAATTATAAAAAAATCTAAAGAATAAATAAAATGAATATTTTATTCTGGTAAACTGTACAACATGGGTCCAAAACATAACTTTTACATCTTATTTCCAAATTAAACGAAGCACCTTCATTAAATATTTTATTAAAAGTTATATACAATTAAATGTGATTTTGGTACATTTTGAGTTCATATGGAGAAGATATGGGTCTGGGAAGTTTGAGTTTTGGAATTTCTTTTTGAGTATAAAATGTACAATTTATATTATTTTTGTGTGAAATTAATTTTATATTTTTAAATATATTTTTATCTACAATTTCATGTGTAAAACTTCTTTATTTGAGTAATAAATAATAAATAATAAAATAGGTCCTAAAAATGAATTATTGAAAGTAAAAATTATGATTTTTATTGTGTTTTTGACCCTTATCTCCCCCTACTTTATTTCTTGTCGACCCAGTCATCATGATGCATCGGTCTCAGGGTTTATGGTCATAAAATACCTTTCGTATTTTATTTTATTTTATTTCTTTTCTTTATTCTTTTATTTTGGCTTTAAATGATGTATTTTACACATTATTTATACAATAAATGATGAATATTGATTTATACAAAATAATGATATTTACATGCATTTAGCTAGGGTTGAAAGTCTAAAATAAAAGAATAAACGTGATGAAATAGAAATTCATCATATATGTGATCACATATTGTAACACGAGTCGTCTTATTAGGACTCTTGTTTGAATTCAACAAGTGGGCTCTGATTTGGGATGGAGTAATCATAGACATAGTTTTGCATGAACTAAGTAATGGAGTTTATCAAGTCTTGGGAATCATGACAAAGCAAATCCAAATAAATACAATTTCTAAACACAAACATGCCATTAAATGCATAAATAAGGTAAACGAAAAGTTGAATATTAATTTACAAGGACCGAGCATATCAAGCGCAATTTTTTTAGGTTGACTCTAAATTACTTAAAAACAATGAGTTTATTCTTGACATTTAGGACTTGTGAATGTAGTTTATGGTATATCATCCCAACATAAAAAAGAAACTTGACATAACCATCACCTCACATACAAAAATTTCTATTAGTTCATTTTAATCTTAAAATCAAGAAGGTCGGGAAAAGTAAGCAAGCTTCGAATAACCCCAACAATCAAACTAACATGACAATGACCCACAAGCAATGGGTATTAAAGGTCATTCTAGATTTTTGTTTTGCAGGCTTTAGGAACTCTGAAGATATAAGTTGGAAAGATTGGAACTATAGTTTCATAGGTAAAATCTACCTTATAAGCAAAGCCAACTCTCGATGGAGAGAAGAATAATCATGACCGAGCATTCTTTCGTAGGATCTCAAATATG
Organism: Ottelia alismoides; assembly: GCA_037367405.1. Lineage (NCBI taxonomy): Eukaryota > Viridiplantae > Streptophyta > Magnoliopsida > Alismatales > Hydrocharitaceae > Ottelia > Ottelia alismoides. The sequence continues at coordinate 181,540 of JAZKJV010008063.1, read as the reverse complement.
ACAAGAAAAGATGAAAATAATGTTGGAAATGCGAGCCCACGACGAGCCATTATGTAATAAATGTTATTGCAATTCACTCCTTAATCTGAAATGAAGAATACATAATTTGCATAATAGGTCCCTTAGTACAATTAGGGTTATGTACCATGGCCATCTTGATGATCATACAGCTGTTGATTCAACTATTGAATCATAGAGGCTGGTGCTTGAATGAATATCTAAAGAGTTAGATTGAGGACTCATCAAGCACCGTCAAATGATTGTTAAGAGATGATCTCCAGCCTGAGTAGGAGATGGCAATCCTTATCTCTGAAGGCTGATATCTGACCGACCTCTTGATGCAGGTCCTCTGCATAGGAATAGAGATTCGGAGGTGTCAGATTAGTTAGGTCAAAGAGTTGACTTAACGAGATCGAGATAACCAAAGTCCTATATCATATGCTGTCATGATATAGGCACGCATCCTCTGACCGGAGACAAATGTGTTGCTATATGTCTAAGTATGTACATTTGGCAGACCAATAGGTTGATGACCTAATCAAGGTCTATACACCGGCGCGCTGGTGTGCATATAAGGGCATATGAGTAATACGATCTCTCAAAGGGATCATACAGGTTCAGTTACTGAACCGGAAGACATGAGCTCACTCATGAGATATTGGGAAGAATCAAATTCCGTGCGCACGATCGTCTCGCTTTGAAAGCTTGACTGAATTTGTAGGTTTGATATATACTTTTGGAAAGTATATGATCAAGACCTAGGTATGATATATGCTTTTGGAAAGTATATGATCGATACCGACTCCCAATGATCGAATGAGAAACTTACTGATAAAACCATGAAGCAGACAGTATAAAGTTGATCGAATACTTCGGGTTTAGTCTGAGTCTTCCAGTATGCAGGATGTACAGGTATTGGGAATACCTGAGGGTGATGTGATCATAAACGATTGTATAACCATGACGCTTCCATTCCTAGGGAGTGATGAAACGGGTCTGGATTTTAGTGACTCCTCTCAGTAGAGAAGTGTTCTGATCTTGGTCCAAGTGTTGGACATTGATCTGAATATGATTCAGATACAATGAGAAGATTAGATTTACGGTCTTGATTTAATCAAGCATCTATGGGAGGCCCGCGATCTGGATTTGAGATATGATCTCAATATCCATGTCACTATACGTGGAACAATACAATCGCCCTGTCCTTATCTCCAAGTATCTGCGGAGAAAGCGCATTATCCTTGAAGGAGTTCATGGATAATTCTATTGTTGATATATGTATCCGAGCATTGAGAAAATGGATAATTAAATGTGATTTAATTATCATGAGTAATATGAATTTGATTCATATTATAAAGAGAGTTATCTTAGATAATTAAATGAGATTTAATTATCAAAGATGTAAATAATGTGAATGTGATTCATATTATTTGGACACAAGAGAATAGAGATCCAAGATGATTAAATATGATTTAATTATCATGGATATGAATAATGTGGATAGCAATATCCATATTAGTCATATATATTATAAATGTGATTTATAATATATAAGAGAGAGCTATTTGTAATTTACATTTGTTAATTAAATGTTAATGTGAATTGGATTCACATTGGACATCAAATTGAAAATGTAACTTACATTTTGTTTTGGGTTGTGAATGTGATTCACAATTTTTTAATGGCATGATTGCAATGTTCACAAAATAAATTGGATTTATTTTTGTGAAATAATTTGCAACAAAAGTTGTTGCAAATAATGGAGATTACATAAAAGGTGAAATAGCCACCTTCCTAATAGAGGAGGGTGGACGGCCACCACTCCCATTAGGAAAGGGAGGTCGTCCCCCCTCTCCACATGGAAGGAGGCTTTCTCTCCTTTCATTATCTCCATGTATTGATGATTTAATTTTGTAATTAAATTGTGTTGATTTATCAACATATATTTAATTTAAATTAAATTAATTGTTGTTGTGTTTTTAGCAACAAATCATGACCATTGAAAGAAACACAAATTGATGTGGACCATTGGATTTGTGTTGACACATGGATTGAGATCCATGGATCCCAAAACCCTATAAAAGGAGAGGCACCCCATTGCTCTTCTTGACACATAAGTTGAGGCAACAAAATCTCTCTCCCTCTCTCTCTCATTCTCTCTACACGTCCTCTCTCCATCTCTCTCATGTGGTCGTCCACCATGGATGCCCTAGAGAGGTTCTCCATCGCCGCGGCATCGTCGTTATGCTGCCCGATGGTTTGCTCGTGGATCTCCGTCTCCTTCGGTGCGCCCCGCTCATGAAGAAGACATCGGATCTCGTGTGTCGAGATCAGGAGATCCGCCGCTTGGATCATCAACATGGATTGCGAGAAGCACGCGGTTCATCCCCGCGCTCGCAAGCGTCTCCTCCGACGGATCGGACTTGAGACAGGAGGTCTCTTCGTTTAGAGACTTGATCGCAACCACGCTTCAAGAGGTAAACCTAATACTTGGTTGTGGTTTAGACGAAACGATCCGAGAAGTGTTCTTGGATCATGTGGTTTCGTCACATGAAAATTTTTTAATTTCCGCTGCATAGAACAACTAGTGTGACTACTCGTTCTTTGTCGTATTCGATACGACGATCACGCTTCTGTGATGCGCTTGAGGATCTAACCATATCCTTCAAGTGGTATCAGAGCCTTAGGTCGGTGTTTTTGGATACGATCCATAAACCGAGGACGACTTGGGTTCATTAGGGTTTGCGAAAGTTTTCTTGCATTTCATTTTCGCATCTCTATTTTGATATTATTTTCGGCACTGTTTAAATTGTTTAAACACGAAAATAATATTTGGATTTTATTCCCCATTAAATAAGGAAACCGTAGGATCTGAGTTTGCGTGATTTCGATTCTGTTTGCTCTAGATATGCTCATTTTAGTGAACATGTATCCACTGTTTCGGGGACTGCGGATCATGACGTAATTAAGATGTTAATTGCGGATTTGATACGCCTTAAAATGCGTGCAAATCACTTGGGTTCTGTTGTAAATCAAGTTAGCAAATTTTAGAAATTTACTTTGCTTAATTTGGATTTAAGTTGATTGAGATATGATATTTTTAGTAAGTGAGGGTCACTGCTGAAAATACTTTCCTAATCAAGAACCTAGTGATTGTCATTTAATTAATTAGTGAAATTAAATTGTTTAATTTCCTGGAATAATTATGCATAAATATTTGTGAAATATTTAATGATAATTATGCCCTTAAATGACTTTGCCCTAACCAACAAATGATTAGATGTGATCTAGATCAAGATTGGTTACATGATCTACATGATCAACATTCCAACAAACATGTTGCTTGAATAGGACTTGGGATTTGTTTAGCAAATCTCATTATAATGTTAATCAAAAATGTTTTGATTATTACTATATGGTACAATTTCGGTTGAAGAACCGATGATCATCTCAAGTACAAATTAATCAATTTGGCATTATCCTTTCCCGAGGCGGATATGGTGCCTAGTCGGAGAGCATTGGGGTTGCGGGTTGCAACGTATGTGGTCCGTCCCACTCTCGTCGGTACTGGCCATGACAGCGGGTAGGGCCGGGATAATGTCCGAGGGATTAAGATGTATTTTTCTAATTATTAAAATTCGAAATAATACGTATTTGAGATAATACCATTATTCAAGTAACTATTAAAATGTTTGTTGGATATTAATTGGATCATTAATTTAATATGATTAGATTAATTGGAATCCAATTAAGATTGAAATACTCTAATATGATTAGAGTTAATAATTCCCTTGGAAGAATTAATTATGTGAATGTGATTCACGATAATTAATTAAAATATGAATATGAGGTGGAGGATCACATAAGTGACATCCATGGTCTCCCGTCAAGGCGAAGGGTTCCGTCGCCAGATATTGTATGTAGGAGACGCATGTCCGAAGTGACAGCTCCTGCATACGATCCATTTGGATCGGGCTCTTCGCTTCTCGAAAGAGTAAGGACGTATGCGTAGTGACCCCAATATCGGGTCCTCATATTATTGGGGCGATATTGGATTGCGCATAGCGAGTTGTATTCCTGTTGACGGTTGGTTCAATTAATGACGGGTCAACATTGCCTTAAGGGTGGTGGGCCCGGGTGTTAAAGACCGAATTGGGAGATGCAAGTTGGACTTGCAAGGCGGAATGTGTTCCCGCTTCTTTTTATCCGAGTTGTAGGTTCTCATATTATTGGGATGCAACAAAGATAAGGAAGGAGTTCCCAGATCTTGTTGAGATATAATGGTAAGTATATCTCTTACATTGAAAGTGATTAAGGGAATGAACTTTCAGTGTTGACAAGACAAGACAACTTTGATATAAAAAATCCTAAATCAAAGTAATATATATATATATTTATATATTTATGCAAATTTCTTATTTCAGATAATCCTTCATTAAAACCCACTCAATGATATACTCAATAATAACCAGTAAAATATCATGGATTGGACTCATGATCCAGATATTGTACTTGCTATTGGACACATAATGTATGTGGTTGCAATGTGCAAGTTTCCTCATAATATTGAGGAATGACGATTAAATAGATAATAGGACTACAACCCTAGAGTTTGTATGTCTCTATAGTCTTGATCTCTCATCGGATGTACTTTGGAAGTGACATGTCGATGATGATCGCAATTGTCAAATAATCCTTATAAAATTAATGAAGATATTCTGGCATACACATGTGCTCTTGACATTTAACATGAATGAGATGGTTCGCTGCATCATGCAGAATGGTGGCTCTATAAGAGATGATGTATTCAAAATGTTTGAGTACCTACCTGAACCTATGTTTTAAGAGTTTAGATGGATGTAGATGATGAGTGTCATCATTCTACTATCTATACTCTGGTCATTCATGAAGCTTCATAATATTCATATTGTATGAATTTAATGAAGCATGTATAAATGTTGAAATGCTCTTACATAAGAGATCCTTAGTCTTAAGCAATGGTTGCTTATAGATAAAGGGAGCGCAGTGGAAGCATGGGTTGGACCCGAGTAAGAAGTATAATCAAAGAGTTGACTATACATCTATGACTTCCATATGTCATCCGAAGAGTTGGATGAATGCCAATACTGCAATAAGTTGATGTGTTGATAGTATGACTATCAAGTCTATCTAGAATCCTTAGAGAAGGACTCGGATGGATCATCAGATTAATCTACATAAATCATTGATAAGATAAAGTCAAATAATTGTATCTCAATCTTCTGATGACATTTGCAATAGGTTGCATATGTTTTAGAAGACTGGAAAATTTGATCTTAAAGGTTTATAGTTATCCACATGGATATTGATGCAATTGTTGCAACAATTTCTGTTGGATTGATAGACTTGTTAATTTCAGTGGGAGAGTCCTTAGTCTTAGAGAATGTCTCTACCACCTAGATATAAGAATACACTCATTGTTTGTTTCTAAATGTTAGAAATAAACATGAATCTGAGATAGAACTATCATAAAGAGTTATGATGTATATATTTCAGATAGTAATCTAATAATCTAGTGGACTTCACTAAATTAGAAAATTAATGAATGGTTCATTAACATTTCTAAATACTGAAATTAAACCTTAAGATCAATAGGAGGATGAAGATCATTTGACAATGATCTAGCATCAAGCCTTGGACATTTGTCTATTGATTTGATCAATAGGCTAGTAAGAGATGAAACTTTAGAATGTCTAAAATTTCAAAGCTTACATGCTTATGAATATTGTATTCATAATAAAATGTCCAATACAACCTTCTTTGAGAATGGTGTAAGATGATAAGGTATTCGGGATCTCATACATATTGATGTATGCGGATCATCTATATCATAGTAAACATTATGGATATATGATATCTATTAATGATTATGTATGATATGAAATTTCTTCTCTTCACCTGAAGAAACCTTTGAAATGTTCAAAGATTTCATAATTTTGGTCTATGATGAATCTGTGATTCATCACATCAAAAGTCAAAAATAGAGCCTTGTTCCCGAGAAAATAGAGGCATACTTCCTTTTATCTTGCATAATTAACACTCATGCATGCATCCATAATTCATGCATTTTAGCAGCTCATCTGCATTTAAATAAGAATGCCAAAAATCCCTTGTAAAATACATCTTCATCAAATAACTTCTTCTCTATAATATATATGTATATATTCCTTAATACCATAGGGAAGAATGCCTAAAATCACCCTTGTAAAATAGCCAAATATCCTGAGAACCCTTGTACATTAAACACACATAAAGCCCTCATACAAACCCCTAATTAGGTCTACTCACTCTTAGAATACTACATATTAAAAGACCTTCAAAATGAGACTAATTTCATTGCAATTGGAGCTTGTATGAGAAACTTGGGTTTTTGGGTCATTTTGTATACTACACATGTATATTTATGTATCCTTATACTTATGTATCATATTTGGCCTTATCTCCGTCTTTGGTCAACATGAAACTTGTAGATCTCATCAAGATCTACAACTTTCATGTTTTGAGTTTTTCCAAATTCGGCCTCCTCTTCAATCTACACGCATTTTTCCTCCAGCCATTCACAGCAGGCCACGTGGCGCCCTCTGATTGCGCCACGCGGCCCGCTACCCTTCGCCTCATCCGCCACTCCAGAGAGATCCCTCGAGCTCCAAGCTTCCTATTGGTGATAGCAATCGGCTGATTTGTCGAGCGACGACAGCGATCCAACTCCGGCGAGATCCTCGGCCCACCGCCGTGTCGCAGCCACTCCTCCGAGCAGCTGCACGAGCTCGGGACCTTACCGATCCCTCGAGCGACGACCCTGGAACTCAAATCCGAGCTCCAATCCCCAGGTAACCTCCTTCATCTCCTCCGATCTTCGTCTTTATTTTCTTGTTCTCTTTCTCCGATTTTATTCGCCGTCCACGACCATCTTCGCGCCTTCCAATCAACTCGCCGAGCTTCGCGTCGAAGCTCCGATCTTCGCAGTATCTTCCACGCTCTCCGACGACAAGTTTCACTCTCCTCCGACCAACAGCTCCGCCGTTTGGCTGGAGCTCGTTCGCCGGGCCACCTCACTTCCCCGTAGGCCTCGCCGAGCACTCCACTTTCCTCCACGAACACCTGCACGCCTCGGCTATCCATCTAACCCTTCGCAGGTCCTCAATCCTTCATTGGCCGGAGCCTCGCCGGAGCTCCCTTCGAGCTTCACCGCCGCAGAGCTCCAGCACATCCCCAGGGATCTTAAGGCCACCGGAGAGCTCGCCGTACACTCCCGCTTCTTCTGAGCTACGTGGGAGCTGAAGAAGCTCCTCACCGACGCCTGGTGACCGAGGCGGAGCAAGCCCAGTTCCACCGGAGTTCCGCCTTCTCCTCCGCAGGTGGCGGAGGACCCGTCGAGACGACGCAGCAGCAACCGTTCGATCGTCTGATCGAACGGCCCTCGCCCCGCCACGCGTCCCTTTGCCGCCCCCGTCTTCGACCGTTGATCACGCTTCGGATCAGACGGCTCTCCAGCCGCCACTCACCTTCATCGACATCCCTTGGATCTATCTTGATCCAAGGGCCTTCAGGCTGCCACGTAGACGAGTCCGAGCCTCGGCTCTCCAAGCCTAGGCTCGGGTGACCCGAAGCTGCCCCGAGGCTGAACCGAACCTCCAGAAGGCCCGAGCCTCACTCCGAGCCTCAGACGCCCTCCGAACCTAGGTCGGCCACGTGAGGCGCACGTGCGACCTGGGTTATTTGCATCGACGCCCCTGGAGCTTTCCATATTTGCGAAGAGGCCCCTGTGAAGCAGACATCACGTGAGGAGCACGTGTCTCGTGGAGAAATTGCATAGAAGTCCTGCATACTATTGGTAATTGCATTTTAGTCCCTGTCAGCACGTTTACTTATTGAAATTTTATTTTCCAGTATTGCATTTACACCCTTATGTTTGCACGTGTCCATAGCATGCATTTTTCATCATTTTGAAATTCTAAAAATTGCAAGTTGTTGAGAATTTTGTCCTCTATTTGTCTGTACACGTGTCTGATTTTTGTTAGCTTAATTGAATTATCAATGAATTAATTGGTTCATTTGAGACATATTTTGCCCAGTGATGCCTTTTGATTTTTAATTAAATATCAGTGCCTTCAAAAATCACCAAAAATTCACAGTAGCTTAAGGACATTATTTTCAACACTCCATAAAAATTTCATATCATTTGCACGCATATCGAGGCCTAAATAAATAGTTTAGTGATTTTCTTCAATAATTTTAATTAATTCATTTCACAATAAATTTAAGTTCTGTTAATTTTCCTAGGTCCCTGATCATTAGACCTTCCTAGGATAATTTTAGTTCTTGGAGAAATTGTGGTTTGATATTTATTAAAAATTAAACACTGAAAATCACTCTGTCTGTTTGTTTAATTCACAGAAAATTTATTTTGAGTCGAAAAATTCCAAAAAAATTAGTGTAGGTCATTTTCATCATAAATAACCATCTGGCCAATTTTCATTATTTTTGGACTTCGTTTGATACATCAATTAAATTTAAAGTTAAATTGGCTGAGATTTGTCTGCATATGTCTGCATAAGAAATAAAAAGACTAAAAAAAAAATTCGACCCTCGAATATCAACACTTGAAAATTGCTGTAATCCACCTAAGGAGACAGTTGCCTCCCTGAGATCGACCTTGGACTCCACCAAGTAAAAAAATATCACTGCTTAAAATTGACCAAAATCTGTCTTAAGTGGTTTTTGATCAACCTCCCGCATCCGACTGCAACGAACACTTAAAAGTAATTTGGACCATTAATTTGACCGAATTAACTAAGGGTGCGGGAGCGTTATCAGTCTACAACCAAAGTTTGAAGGAAGATAAAATGAATTTGATCTAATCAAGGTAGCATGTACCTGTTAGATGAATTCAAAGGATACCTTATGGAGATATGAATATCATTTCTATCTCAATCCTCCTAACTCACCTTAACTCAATAGAGTTATAGGGAGATACAATTGGATCATGTGTGACATGATCTTATCAATGATGAATTTTAGCATAATTATCCCTTAGTTTTCAGGTATATATGTGTAGTAAAGACTACAATGTATATCCTTAATAAGGTTCCATGCAAGATGGAATCTAGCACTTGAGAGTGCTGCTTCATTAGGAAAATAAAGGATGGTATTGGATACCTACTTTATGATCTTGAGATTCTTGAAATATCTCATCTCTGAGAATGTGATTCTTGGAGGATGAGATTCTTGAGAATCAAGATAAAAATGAAGTGTAGGAACTCATTTAATCTTGAAAAGATAATGAGGCTCCTAAAATTGGAAACTAAAAGGATAATTGAAGATGAAACACTAAAACCTCTTCAAATAAGTTTGAGGATGGATTCCATGTGTCAGAGAAATCTGACAATGATCGAACTTCATGTGATGAAGCTTCTGAAGATCATAGCATGGATAGATGGATGTTAGCAATAAAAGTCTAATGTAGACTTCATGTACAAGTGTTGTATATGGACCCTCGAGGATCCACCTATATGGGTAAGACCCGTAAAGGTGTAAATGGATCTTCAAGAGAAAGGGAACCTGATGAGAAGGTACATACCTTCAAAGCATAGTTCGTAGCAATGAGCTACACATGGAAGAGAAGACATTGCTTGCAATGAGACTTGCTTTTCGGTGAACATGCTTAAAATCATCAGAATATTGCTAACCTTAGCTACACAACTTGACTATTGCATCTTCAAGATGTAAGTCCAGATTGCATTCCTCTATGAATATCTCTCTGAGGATATTCACATGAAGTAGCCCCAGGGCTTCATGGTTGAGGAAAGCAAGGTGTGCAAGATAAGGAATCCATCTAAGGACTCAAATAAGCTTCTTTGAGATGGACCATAAGATTTGATGAAATTATAAATGTTATGATTTCAAATGAAATCTTGATGAGCCATGCGAAGCTTAGTGGGAGTGCCTATGTGTTCATTGCGCTAAATGTAGATGATATCCTGATCATTTAAAATGATATAAGGATAATAATAAGTGTTTTATAATCTGGTTACTCTATATCTTGAAATGTGATTTCAAAGATACCTCTTAGATCTTAGTTCTGAAGTTGTTCAGAAGCCAAGAGAAGAGGATAATTGGACTGTCACATTTGTAGTATACCTTGGACATATTCTATTCATAGAAATTCCAAGAAAGGCTTCTAACCCTTAAGATATGGTACTGACCTATCTTAAGGGATAGCACCTCAAAGAGTTGAGGAAGTAAATGCTACTACTACTTGCACTTGTGCATTAGTTACGAGAAGCTGAGTGTATGCTAGAGTGTACAAATACCAGATGTCTGTCATGCAGTGGGAGTAGTAAATTGTTACTAATCCTACTGTAGAGATAAAACACTTGATTGCAGTAATAACAAAATCTTCATAGATGAGGAGATTTTTGAGATAGTAATCTCAAAGTCTTATCTTCAAAAGTTTAAGACCATGTAGATAGTGATCTATAAAGGTCTAAACTATAGATACCTTAGGAGATAGAGATCTCCGGGAATGAAGGTATTTTAATAAGGATTATGGGGATACTAGTTATGATGTCAGGGACAATGTAACCAACTAGATTGAGTATTGGTTGCATGAGATGCAACATTCGCATTAGATGCGAGCACTGTTACTGGGGATATGCAAGTGACGTAAAAGGACTTCGCATAGTCTCGCGGGAACAGAGTGACTGATCAGCTTACCTAGCTATTTTCTAAATAGCCTATGATTGTCACATGAGTGCGGGTTTAAATGATTAGCCCATTAATGGCTCTTTGGACTAGTGGGAGATTGTTGGAAATGCGAGCCCACGGCGAGCCATTATGTAATAAATGTTATTGCAATTCACTCCTTAATCTGAAATGAAGAATACATAATTTGCATAATAGGTCCCTTAGTACAATTAGGGTTATGTACCATGGCCATCTTGATGATCATACAGCTGTTGATTCAACTATTGAATCATAGAGGCTGGTGCTTGAATGAATATCTAAAGAGTTAGATTGAGGACTCATCAAGCACCGTCAAATGATTGTTAAGAGATGATCTCCAGCCTGAGTAGGAGATGGCAATCCTTATCTCTGAAGGCTGATATCTGACCGACCTCTTGATACAGGTCCTCTGCATAGGAATAGAGATTCGGAGGTGTCAGATTAGTTAGGTCAAAGAGTTGACTTAACGAGATCGAGATAACCAAAGTCCTATATCATATGCTGTCATGATATAGGCACGCATCCTCTGACCGGAGACAGATGTGTTGCTATATGTCTAAGTATGTACATTTGGCAGACCAATAGGTTGATGACCTAATCAAGGTCTATACACCGGCGCGCTGGTGTGCATATAAGGGCATATGAGTAATACGATCTCTCAAAGGGATCATACAGGTTCAGTTACTGAACCGGAAGACATGAGCTCACTCATGAGATATTGGGAAGAATCAAATTCCGTGCGCACGGTCGTCTCGCTTTGAAAGCTTGACTGAATTTGTAGGTTTGATATATACTTTTGGAAAGTATATGATCAAGACCTAGGTATGATATATGCTTTTGGAAAGTATATGATCGATACCGACTCCCAATGATCGAATGAGAAACTTACTGATAAAACCATGAAGTAGACATTATAAAGTTGATCGAATACTTCGGGTTTAGTCTGAGTCTTCCAGTATGCAGGATGTACAGGTATTGGGAATACCTGAGGGTGATGTGATCATAAACGATTGTATAACCATGACGCTTCCATTCCTAGGGAGTGATGAAACGGGTCTGGATTTTAGTGACTCCTCTCAGTAGAGAAGTGATCTGATCTTGGTCCAAGTGTTGGACATTGATCTGAATATGATTCAGATACAATGAGAAGATTAGATTTATGGTCTTGATTTAATCAAGCATCTATGGGAGGCCCGCGATCTGGATTTGAGATATGATCTCAATATCCATGTCACTATACGTGGAACAATACAATCGCCCTGTCCTTATCTCCAAGTATCTGTGGAGAAAGCGCATTATCCTTGAAGGAGTTCATGGATAATTCTATTGTTGATATATGTATCCGAGCATTGAGAAAATGGATAATTAAATGTGATTTAATTATCATGAGTAATATGAATTTGATTCATATTATAAAGAGAGTTATCTTAGATAATTAAATGAGATTTAATTATCAAAGATGTAAATAATGTGAATGTGATTCATATTATTTGGACACAAGAGAATAGAGATCCACGATGATTAAATATGATTTAATTACCATGGATATGAATAATGTGGATAGCAATATCCATATTAGTCATATATATTATAAATGTGATTTATAATATATAAGAGAGAGCTATTTGTAATTTACATTTGTTAATTAAATGTTAATGTGAATTGGATTCACATTGGACATCAAATTGAAAATGTAACTTACATTTTGTTTTGGGTTGTGAATGTGATTCACAATTTTTTACTGGCATGATTGCAATGTTCACAAAATAAATTGGATTTATTTTTGTGAAATAATTTGCAACAAAAGTTGTTGCAAATAATGGAGATTACATAAAAGGTGAAATAGCCACCTTCCTAATGGAGGAGGGTGGACGGCCACCACTCCCATTAGGAAAGGGAGGCCGTCCCCCCTCTCCACATGGAAGGAGGCTTTCTCTCCTTTCATTATCTCCATGTATTGATGATTTAATTTTGTAATTAAATTGTGTTGATTTATCAACATATATTTAATTTAAATTAAATTAATTGTTGTTGTGTTTTTAGCAACAAATCATGACCATTGAAAGAAACACAAATTGATGTGGACCATTGGATTTGTGTTGACACATGGATTGAGATCCATGGATCCCAAAACCTATAAAAGGAGAGGCACCCCATTGCTCTTCTTGACACATAAGTTGAGGCAACAAAATCTCTCTCTCTCTCTCTCTCTCATTCTCTCTACACGTCCTCTCTCCATCTCTCTCATGTGGCCGTCCACCATGGATGCCCTAGAGAGGTTCTCCATCGCCGCAGCATCGTCGTTATGCTGCCCGATGGTTTGCTCGTGGATCTCCGTCTCCTTCGGTGCGCCCCGCTCATGAAGAAGACATCGGATCTCGTGTGTCGAGATCAGGAGATCCGCCGCTTGGATCATCAACATGGATTGCGAGAAGCACGCGGTTCATCCCCGCGCTCGCAAGCGTCTCCTCCGACGGATCGGACTTGAGACAGGAGGTCTCTTCGTTTAGAGACTTGATCGCAACCACGCTTCAAGAGGTAAACCTAATACTTGGTTGTGGTTTAGACGAAACGATCCGAGAAGTGTTCTTGGATCATGTGGTTTTGTCACATGAAAATTTTTTAATTTCCGCTGCATAGAACAACTAGTGTGACTAGTCGTTCTTTGTCGTATTCGATACGACGATCACGCTTCTGTGATGCTCTTGAGGATCTAACCATATCCTTCAAATAAATCATGAATAGCGAATGTTCAAAGCACATGACTGGAGATGCCAACCCCTCCATTAAGGTTGAATACTATAAAGGTGGAACATCACATTGGGAAACAACCATACAACGCATGATTATTAGTGAAACTCACTTCAATAAATACAACTATTTCAGTTAAGGTATAAAACAAAATGTTGCAAGTAGTCGAAGCAAAACACGCACAAATACAAATAATCAACCACAAACACACTGAATTACAAGGTTCACCACCAATCAAGCTACGTCCTTGAGCAGTAATGAATCCACGATTCATCGCCTTTATTCTTTTATTTTAGCTTCATTTTCTTAGTCAAACACATGTAAATACCCACTAATTCCAGAATTTTACCATTTTGCAAGCATTTATTACATATGCATTTTTAACACTTTTTGTGCCTAAATAAAAGAGTAAAGAAGAGAAGAAAAATGAAGGATGTGTTTATGTAATAAATACAGACTGACCCGAACTCCGAGAGAAGGTCAAGACTTGACCTGATCGACTAGGAATAAAGTATGGAGAGATAGGGTCTTCTGTCAAAAATCCAAAAAAAATTGTACATAAATTCCTTGTATATTTGTATAAAATATGTACTATTTTATTTGTACATAATTTAACCTCAAATTAATTATTTTTGTAAACAAAAATTGTAAATAAAAAATGTTGTAAAAAATAAAAAATAATTGCCAAATAAAATAATGTATATATTACAAATAATCACCCTCAGAAAAAGCCACAATACAATAATTGAAATACCAATTCCGGCTATATATGAACTCAAATTAAATCAACTCACTTCTATTTTACTCTAAATTAAATAATCTTTCAAATGATTGTAATTTTATAATTTTTGAAGTTACGGTTAAAAAATCAATTTTCTGAGGAGTTTTGTGCTTTTTTACCACTATTTATTGTACATATTTATTCATATTTATTTATTTTACATAATATATATTTTGTAAATATTATTTTTATTAATAATAAATAAATAATATATAAAATAAAAAAAAAATAAAAAAATGTATTTTAAAAAAATATTTCCTTATGTTTATATTATATCATATGTATATAATATTTGTATACAGTTAACTTCCTTATATAAAAATCGCTGAAAGAATAAAATATCTCATATTAATTAATTAATTAATTTAATTACAAAAATTTATTTAGATAATTATTTAATTCATTATTTGATTTTATAACATACCATATATATTAGATTTGATTATATGCCTTTAATGGCCACCATTAAGGTGGCTAATTGATTTCCATTATTTATTTAATTTATTTAATTCCAAATTTCACAATTATTTAATTAATTTAATTATTTTATTAATTTCGCTAATAAACACCTTCCTTAAGTATATATACCTTCCTTTTTCATTTTTCTTCTCTTTTTAATGGGCTCCTCCTCCTCTTTCATTCTTTGATCAATCTTTGGTGGAGAGGAGCCTGATCTCCGAGAGCGTTCTTGTTGAAGAAGGGTGCCCAGCCTCCGAGCCGTCCGGTGATAGCGCGTCGACCTTCGTCGAGAACATCATGGCATTTCCGATTCCCGAGGTGAGACCCATTTTATAATTATATCCAGTATATTCGTATTTGCTCCAAATACCATGTTCTAACTTCCATATCCTTATTTCGAGTGTAGAATAAATACTTAGATCCATTAATAATCATATCCATTAGCGTGGATTGAGGACATTATTACCTTAATACACAAGAATAGAATATGTTTCCTCAAGTGTTAGAGCATGTACAACTGTAAGTAACCAATCTGTATTGGTTCATAGTGCCCACATCTACAATAGACTATGTAACAGTGAATTGAATGGTAGCTTAAATTGTCATATTTTTTTACCACATTTCTATTTCCAACATACAACTAATGTCAGAATCAAGAATTAGTTAGTGTATTTAAAGTATTAAACATGCACACATGTGTAAGAAAGAAACAACCATATAAATACAAGAAGAATGGAACACGTAATATTGATGTACATAGGTGTTAATTTGAGACGATCCGACCCGTACCCAACCAATTTTGTTTGGGCCGAGTTTGAGTTTTTGATTGGAATTTGAAAATAAAATGAACATGAGCCTAACCCATTAACACATATAGTCAAATGGACTTGGATCGAGCCAACTCAAACCCGACCCAACCTGATACCAAACATAACAAGTGGTCACGACTATCAGATGGGTTCGTACATAAGGACAGGAGAACAATAGGCTAAATAAATTCCACGAGCCTATCAGCGAATCCCAAAGTAAAGGTGGCTTTACATTAACTTTAGGTTTATATGCATCTTAATTATTGAGAAGTTGTGGTTGCCACGTCAAAAGGATGAGGTATTAAGTTGATAGATCCTTGAAGTTATTGTTGGATATGGCGGCCATATGCCTGAATTTCAATTACATAGTCTGAACGAACCTTGCTCTAATACCAAATGTGAATACATATAAAGTCACGATAATACCAAATGTGAATACATATAAAGTCACGATACTATCAGAGTTTGAATTCATTATATGTTTCGAAGATTGACCGTGATAATAGAGAGCAACTAATTGATAAAAGATCTCATTCTAGTTGGCATATCACAATATTATGTCATCGTCTGGTTCAACAAAAACACAACACAAGGGCCTATTTGGTTCCCATGATATACCGAGGTATCCTAAAATACCCCTAGCTCCAACCGTGCATTGTTGGGTTGGGATTACTTGTACTGACACTACATTTTCTTCAGTATAATATTTTTTAACCATGTTCAAATAAATTATTAACGTAAAAATATATTATAATCATTAAAAAAGTTAATCTAACACACAATCAATGTCACATCACATCACAATTATCATTCCAACCCTCTAAATCCTCCAAATAGCTATTATTCACATTAGGATACTCCAGCCCAGTCCAACTCAGTTACCAATTACCAAACATGCCCCAAGGATTGTTTTTTCAACTTTGCTTAAATCTTCACATGAGCATATATCATTTCAGTCTTAGTTTTGTTGCATAGAAAATATTATTACAAGTAATTACGGTGAATTTAATGAGGTATTTTCACATGAGATCGTGAAATAATTATCCTTACACGATTCGTGGAATCATGGTGGATTCTCATTTATGTGAGAGTACAATCTTCCTGCAAGAACCTACGTTGGGTGATCAAGGATTAGGGTTTCGCTATAATCCCACAAAGATACCAGATATTCGAGTCTTGTTCTGACGTTTTGGAGTGCTCTCATGAATATATGTATCAATCACCACAATGTAATGATCAAACAATCAAATTCACTTTCGCTCATGCCATGTTGGCAGTATGTTGATCTTATCATATCTAACACAATAAAAAAGGATATGTGATCTTTTGAATTAAGTTATCATAGAGGAAAGAGACAACAAAGATCAGGTAGAGGAGAGCTTGATTCGAACTGATTTTCATCTCTAGTATGGACCGCACATAAATGCAAGAAAACATAAATGACTAAGTCTCAGAGTGATGCTCGTCGTGCTTACATTGTTGGCATTATGTATGCAACAATTTATCTATGCTTGATGGCCCGAGGAAGCGGGCGACTATATAGAGAAGTAGTTGGAGCTGTGGAAGCAACGAATCCTGAAATATCTGATTTTTGGCAGTTCTATAGGTCGTTGTGACTTATTATCATGTAGTGGAATCATCGATGTATTCTTCTACGCCCTGAAAAACTGCTTTGCTGCTTGCTAGTATTCTTCAACGAATCCCAGACCGTGGTTCTACTTAGAATAGGTTCGGAAAGACACAACTAGTACGCCCTAATCCCGACTTGAGCTTGACCGTGAGATTATCCAGTAGTCTGCTAACTTTGAGACCTTTTCCCTCTATCTCTTATATGTTCTAGTGATAAATGTATAATTCATCATATTAATATGCTCAAATTACATAAAAACTGACACTAAAACATGGCACTTCTAACCCTTCTTGTGCATAATTGTTTTACATTCATTCTATATACATAGTACACATAACCAATTAAAGATTGTATAAAAGGATAATTCTTGAATTTCATTGTAATTTTAATACTCCTTTTAACGATTACAGTACTTAAATATATACTTGCAAATGATATCTATATATCTATTTAAAGCTAAGTTTCTCCTAGAAATGCTGACACATTGAGCTACGAGAAGAAAGGTCTCCCAACACCACTTTTCTTTCATTCCTTACACACGATCTTTCTCCTGTTTTCTCTCTCTCCTGAGTAGGGGTGTAAACGAGCCGAACCTGAGCGAACCAACATAGGCTCGGTTCGGCTCGTTTAACATACTTTCAAGCTCAGGCTCGGCTCGGCTCGATAAAATAAAACTGTGATCAGGTTCGGCTCGGCTCGAGATAAGTTCGTAAAGGTTCGATTCGGCTCGTTAAAGGTTCGTTTAAGAATAAATGGTGTGCATGTGTTTCTGTTCAAAGGGAAAAACCACAGTTGCAGGGGAGGGTTTTGTGGAGTTTCGGGAATACGGAATATGGACTTAGGGAGTGGATGACTGGATGGGTTTGGAAAAATAAGTGAATGCCAGTATGTTAATATAGAATGTATTTTTTCCTTGTATGTATACAATATGTATGTATGCGTGCATATAATCGAACTTTTAACGAACCGAACCTAAGCGAACCTATGTTTTTGAGGTTCGGTTCGTTTATTTAATCGAGCCCAAACTCGTGTTCAGGTTCGTTTCGTTTATTTTCGAATCGAATCTGAATCGAACTTTTAGCGAGCCGAATCTGAGCGAATGTCGAACTTTAGAGATTTATGACAGCCTACTCCTGAGTTACTCCCTATTTCTCTGTCTCTCCCTCCTGTTGTCCAAAACGTGGCATGCCCATCTCACGTCTCACGTCTCCTTCTCTCTCTCTCCATGCACTACCTATTTTGTCCCTCCATTTTGTCATATATAGTACCCATGTCCCCCCTTATCTCGATGCAATATGGTTAGCTTAAATTTTGTCTACTTCCACAAATTTTACATATCTCCATTCGTGAAGGATATCCTGTTCTAATAAAATTATAATAAAGTGAATAATTGTGATACTAATAATATCCCATGTAAAAGCAATATCAAATAAAAAATTTATAGAAAAATATAATATTTAAATGGGATGAACTAATGAGAACGATTTTCATAGTAACCATTAAACTTTTAATCCATACGATAACTTTAATAAAATCGATTGGAAATATGTATAACTTCAATTACAATAATGAGCAAGGGGATAAAATAGAATATATATAAAGCAATGCGAGATTTTTTTTGTATAAAAAGTTTGGCATGTAATTATCGATTTTCATTTGTATTTATTTATTTGATTAAATAAATATCAATAAACTTATACCGATATTTCATTAAAATAATATGTAAAAATTTACATGGATGAGTATTGTCAAACTAAGAAAAGAGTATTATATGATACACATGCATATCATAATAGACGTGTTGAAGTCATAATTTATATGTGTATGTGTTAATTAGAATATTAAAAAATAAAAAATAGAAATTACAATTTTAATATTACATTATATTCCACCCTCATGTCTCATCTAATATAGATATACTATTTTTTTCATTTATTTCTGCATATAACATTCAAATTATTTAAGTATAACGTATACTTAAAATTTTAATTCCAAAAAATATCAAACAAAGATACGATATATATTTACTTGGAATTAATTTATATCCACCATCAACCACTATTAGTTTATTCAATCCTTATTGGATTTTCTGTTTTTTATTGGATTTTAATTTTTAAAATCAAATATCTTCACCCAACATTTGTTTGAAAAGGAAATATTATATAATTTTAAAAATAATGACTTGGATAAAGATTACATTTGGATCATGTAAAAAAAGGAAAATAGAAGTGAAGTGTACAATGATATGACAATTTGCATATCCAATAGAGATGATGTTACAATCTAACCATCAATTTTCAAAAACACATAATGAGAACAAAAAATAGATTCTAATATTTAGTGTTATTATGATTGATCTGTTAGAATTTTATTTATAACTTAACATTGGCAATAAATGAAATGCAAAATCCTTATCTTTATATCTGATAGTCGGTGTAACGATGTAGACACTCTAATGTTAAGGCAATGTTGAATGACTTTTTCTTATTTATAATATTGTTGCTAAAACAAGACATATGTTGGGTGACATCTTTAATTAAACGTGTAAAACAATGTATTCTTTCTTTGTGCTGGAATAGTATATCAAACCACATCTACTTGATAGTTACTTTATTAATACTAAACTATTGTATATAATGGTAGTAAAGGCAAATTCCTTCACATCAATTTTTTATCCCTTGGAATTTCAAAATAAATATTTTAATATCATGTAAACTTTTTATAGTTATTTTTTTACATGTTTACATAGAAATGGAATAGCTTAGTGCCTTATTTGATATCAAATCAGCCCAATTTTTTTCTGCTGCAAAGCACGGGTTACATCCTAGTACATCACTAAGAACAAGTTCCTCTCACATATGCACTATCTAATTCTATCACCACATCACGTATCAATCATTGCAATATTCACACAGTGCCATTGACGTCCACTTGTTTTACATTTTTGATAAAATCTACTTGAATCCCATACATGTGAATGACCCCATATACCAACGTGCCTGTGCACGACTCGTAAAGACACCAAGCATGCCTTGGTTTTTATAGTATTTCTCTTGTCAAAATATGTACACTACTCGGTTCTGTAACGTCTAGACTTAGGTCCCCGGTCCGTTATCGGGGAAAACTGACCCTGACAACTTGTTGGGTTCAGGCCCAAATGGACCCGTTGACAACCACCCAAAATGCTTAAGCCCGAGTTATCAAGTAGTAGTCCCCACCACTTATAAACCACACCCACACTTCGTGAGTTTTAGGTGTGGCACTATGTTTGGGGTTGGAGTGTTACAACATCCTCCACTTATATTCGCAATGTCCTCGTTGAGACATAGCCCATCACTCATTCCCAATGATAGTGACAGCTGCACGCTCCGGGTAGCCATTTCCTCCTACCTCTTTGTAAGGGTAGCTCCACCTCTCAGGTAGCCTTTTCCACTATCAGAGTGAAATTTATCTCTGATACCATTTGTAACATCCCGGGCTTAGGTTCCCGATTCGTTATCGAGGAAAACTAGTCCTGACAACTTATTGGGTACGGGTCCAGATGGACATGTTAGCAACTACCTAAAATGCTTAAGTCCAAGTTGTCAAGTAGTAGTCCCCACCACTTATATTCCCACCCGCACTTCGTGAGTTTTAGGTGTGGCACTATGTTTGGGGTTGGGGTGTTACATGTTCACACAGTAATACCTGACAAAAACCCTGATTTTGTGTGAGCCACTCGATCTTGATCGAGCGATTCATGCCATACCCCCATTTACAGTCGGTCCTGGCAATACCGCAAAGGAACCGTGACCTACCTAGAGACCCTACTCCACACCATCTTTCCTAGTCTAAACCATCTCCATTCATATTGGTCTCATTTGTTATTTCTTTTAATGAAGGTAACCACATATCTCCAGCATTTGTCCTATGCGACTCGCCTTGAAATGCGAGCCATATTATTTAACTTCAATACATGGGTGGGTCCTTAACCCCTCTAGTCTCAAATAATACATCTAGTTTATATGCTTAGAATTGAAAAATATAATCATTAAGATATTGTATATAATGGATTTTATTGATGTTGAAATACAAACTAATTTTAACTAGAAAATTGCACATCATTGGATTCAGGCGTCGATACCTCCACCATGGCTTACTATGAACCATACATTCCCATATGCATATATAAGCACGGAGTAAGAAACATCATTTACATTATCGATCGATAGGTGTTAATGTGAAACTTATACTAATTATTTGACGACAAAAATCTTAAACATGTGCAAAGCATACATGAAGCTCGTGAAATTCTCGAGGATTACAAAAGGAACCCAGAGTTGCATAACGTTACTGATTTGCTTGATCTAGCAATACAAACATCTGGATTAGCATATCCGATGGCACAATATCATCTGAGGTACTCTTATGCAAATGAGTCATTGGTAGTTCCTTTCTCCTATCACGAACCCTAATACGAGGCTAGTGGACCCACAACCTTTTTTCATTTCCCTCACAACAACAATATGTTATTGGTACTCATGATGCTGAGATAGGACCATCGCAACCATGATATGGAGTTATGTATGATATTATATTGACACAACTTACACAACCTTTGCAGAATGATGAGTTTGGGGGCTAAATCCATGCACGCAAATATATTAATATGCTCAAATTACATAAAAATCGACATTAAAACATGGCACTTCTAACCCTTCTTGTGCATGATTGCTTTACATTCATTCTATACACATAGTACAAAGAACCAATTAAAGATTCAATAAAAGGATAATTCTTGAATTTCATTGTACTTTTAATAATCTTTTTACATTTGCACTTAAATATATACTTACAAATGATATACACCACTGGAACAAGGCACTCACACATACGTACTACTCACATATGCACTATCTAATTCCATCATCACATCACACATCAATCATTACAATATTCACACAGTGCCATTGACGTCCACTTGCTTTACATTTTTGATATAATAGTGATAAGAAATCTACTTGAATCCCATACATGTGAATGGCCCCATGTACCAACGTGCCCGTGCACGACTCACAGGGCATGTTTCGTTGCTGGGTTGGACTGAGTTGGGTTGGGTTGGGGAACCCCCGTGAATAGTAAAATGTACCCCTGTGAATAGTAAACTGTGAGAAGGATTGAGATAGTTGGAAGGAGGGGTACACCGGTGTACCCCAACCCAACCCAATCCAATCCAGCAACCAGACAGGCCCATAGGGTCCGTTTGGTAACCGAGTTACCTCGGGGTAACCTGTTTTATTCCTTTCTATTCTTGAATTAAAATTCTACCACAAATCGTAGTGACATCACATCATATTCTTTATTCTAACCCTCTCTAACCATCATAATCATCCTAAACATCTACTATTCACATCAGCTTACCTCAACCCACCTCAACCCAGCAACCAAACAAACCTAAAGACACCAACCATGCCTTGATTTTTATAATAATTCTCTTTATCAAAATATGCAGGTACATGTGTACCTACAGTAGCATGAATCCTCTGTAGTACTTCAGAGATTGGCTGTAAAGGTAGGTGCGACATGAACCGCTCGATCAATATCAAGCGGTCCACAAGATAACGGTTGAATAAAAATCCTAATTTTGTGTGAACCGCTCGATCTTGATCGAGCGATTCACGCCACACCCCCTTTTACAACCGATCTCTGCAGTACTGCAGAGGAACCGTGCCCTACCAACAGACCCCACTCCACACCATCTTTCCTATTCTAAACCATCTCCATTCATAGTGATGATCTCATTTATTATTTCTTTTGGTGAAGGTAACCACATATCTTCAGCATTTGTCCTATGCGACTCGCCTTGAAATGCGAGCCATATTCCTTAATGTACAAACAAGGGGGCGGGTGGGTCCTTAATCCCTCAAGTATCAAATAATACATCTAGTTTATATGCTTATAATTGAAAAATATAGTCATTAAGATGTTGTATATAGTGGATTTTATTGATTGTGAAATACAAACTAATTTTAACATGTATCGATATGCACTTATCGATATTGACGGATGTTAAAACTACATTATCGTATCCATATAAATTAAAACAAGTATAAAATGAATACTTCACATATGGGTAAGATTAGATATACTCGATAGATTGGCTTAAATATAGATGTATTGAATGGAATACACATGATATAGATATAAAAAAATATGATGATATCATTGAAAATTATACCAACTATGATGAAAGAAGATACAAAATTATGTTATATATGGTTACAAATAATTTTATATGAGATAATGTAGTCTCATGACTTGGAATGGGATTGACTCATACCAAGTCAAGAGGGTGGACGGCCACATTGTCCCAAAGGGACTTGGTGCCCCCTCCCTTTTTAGGGATGAGGCAATCTCTTCCTCCATTATCTCTAAGATTAAATGAATTAATTTCGAAATTAATTACATTAATTTATCAATATATATTAATTTAAATTAAATCAATTATTTTTGTGTTTTTAACAACATAAATCATGGCTACTGGATTCAACACAAATCAATCTCACCCATTGATTTAGTCTTGTCCATGGATTGGGATCCATGGACTCCTAAAATCCTGTAAAAGAAGAGGCACCCATTACTCTTCGATTACACAAATTCGACAACGTATCTCTCTCATTCTCATGTCACCCCTTCTCCTTCTCTTTGAGTGGTCTTCCACTCTTCTCGTAGAGAGAAGGCCTCCTTTATCGCCGCATCATCTTTGTGTTGCCGCTTCGACAACTCTCGAATCTCCATCTTCTTTGGTGCATATTGTTCGTGAAGAAGGCATTCAATGTCGTGAGACGAGATTTGGAGATCCCTTGCTTGGATCATCTACGTGGATTGCGAGAAGTACGTGATTCATCCCTACGCTCGCAAGCATCTCCCCCGACGGATCGGACTTGAGATAGGAGGTCTCTTCTCTTAGAGGCTTGATCGCAACCATGTTACAAGAGGTATTCATTTATCTATTGTGTGGTAATATGAATGATCCAAGAAGTTTCTTGGATCATGTGGTTTCATCAATTAGAATTTTGTAAATTATGTTGCATCGAGCCACTAGTGTAACTAGTCGCTCTCCATCGTATATGATACCATCCATACACTTCCATGATGCGCTTGAGGATTCTTCCATATCCTTCATAATATTAATTTAATATTGCAAAAATATTGATTTAAATAAAATAAAGAAAGCCTAGGGGCTTAGGCGTAAAAAACCCAGCACATGGAACTCAATATGAGTGCTCACTCCTCAATGGTTTGCAAATCCACAATATTTATAAAAAAATATTGACAAATAAGTGAATGAAATAAATGATAAAATATGTGACAACAATATGCACAATGAAATAAATGACAGATAAATAAAAAAAATAAGAGAAAGAAAAAAAAGTATATACAGTCAAGAATAGTAGGTCAAGAGAAAAACCTGACTACCCTCGACCTGCCTCCCCAGCAATGCTACCATTTGTTGAGCGAGGAATTCTCAAGGTTTAAAATAATGGATTGTTTGCAATGTCTTTGCAACCACAATATTAAATATTTATTTATTAATTTTATTGCAGGAACGAGAATATACTCGAGCACGATGGCTTGGTCAAAAATCATTGGACAGAATATTTGAATGAAAAATGGATCTGACGATTGTGATGGAGGATCCGTGTCTCCGGCCACCGTGTGTGGTCGGAGTTGAAAGGTCATGTGAGGTAGAACGTGAACGCGGATAGATTGAGAAGATGAGATGGAAAATCGGATTGGGGGCGTATCAAATTGGGATGGAAAATTTGGAAATCCAAGTTCTAAAATTTATGCATGAATCGACACACATATTAAATCTAATAATTATCTAGAAAAATGACGAAAAATAAAATGGATCTCATCTTGGGATCAGATGCGCGGTAACGGCCTCGATGAGGACCGACTCGCTGTCATCAGACAGCTTGGAGGCCTGACACCCTTTTACGATAAGAAGCTCTTGGAGATCGGGCTCCTCTCCACTAAAGATTGATAAAAGAAAAAATGAAGGAGGAGGAGCTCAACAAAAAGAACAGGAAAAATCAAAACAAAAAATATGTATAAAGAATGAATGTGTTTATTAGTTAATTAAATTAAATTAATCAATTAAAAACTAAATTCATAATTAAATAAAAATAATTAAAATAATTAATTTACAAAAAATTATTACCCACCTTAATGGTGTTATTGAAGGCATAAAATCAAATCTTTATATACAAGGTAAGTTTTCCAATCAAATAAATAAATAAAATAAATAAATCAAAATTTTCATAATTATATTAATTTAATTAATCAATATTAGATATTAATTTTTTGGTGATTTTTATATAAAGAAAATCTTTCACGTGCACAACCACGTGAGGTGACGTGACTTGGATCTAAATGCGAGTAGCGAGAGTGCATGGGCTAACATGTAATTATTACAATAATATTTGAGCTTCAAACGAATGTTTATGGACTAAGCTTATGATACAAAAGACAAGAGGGAGTGTACGAAAAATACCCTTACGGGCATGATCCAAAGGCAGTTCAGGATCCACTTAACACGCAACGTGCTAGGATGAGATGGTGACTCTTCGGGTGGATGCTCAGGATTAGATTCCATATGGGTATCCGATGGTGAAAGCTCTAGGCATCCAACGACTACTACTTCTTCTGGAGTGGGTTGATAATCGTACGGCTCAAAGAACGGTTGGAAGAACACGTCAAGAACTCGGTTGGGATGAGCTTCGACCTAATCTCCTTGAACCCTTTGTTCCTATAGGAACTAATCCTTTGAAAATCTTCAATCGGTACTCTCGGCGGAAAATCTCCCCCCAACACCTCTGCCAGCAGAACCTCCCCCTCCCCTCTCGGTCTCCCCCCGTCGCCCCGCAAGCCCCCCTCTCCCCCACCGACCTGCAACATGACACAACCCCCTCCCCCCCTGACGTGCCTGCAACACACGACACACCCAAACCCAACCCCCGAAGCCCCCCAACCACAACGACGCCCCCTCCCCCGAGCCCAACTGCAACCGCATCCGCCAACCCACTATCGCAGCATCGCTAGCAAGAAACCCCCCTCCCCAACCGCAGCAACATCCACCAGCTCACCGCTGCCGCATCCGCCAGCAAAATACCTGCAAGCATGCCTTTGGCTTCCAAGATTTTTCCCTTTTCTTTTTTTAATTTTGACTAATCCTAATCGTTAGATCATAGGTTGGTTAGATTTACTCACTTATATGGTTTAGTTAACGTATTAAACTAACAGAGGATTATGGACATGAGACAGAGTGACTATTCGAGGTTCTTGGTGTAATTCACGATTATGTAGAGTTATGATTGTAATTGAAGAATTACTCAGAATTATCGGTGTAAAAAATCCCTTTTGAAAAATAAATATAAAAAATCCGAAAATAAGCCGACAACAACTCTATTTTTTCCTAAGTATAAATATAATATTGATACCAAAATATAGTTATCAAGAAAAGAAAGGAAGAGATAAGTAACTAATGTCTCATTCGTAATTAATTAAATATACACACTATTGGTTGTCACATCACGTGGATATGAGATGAGTAACGAAGTAAAATTTATTTTCTCCAAGAATATACGAACCTCCCTCGAGGTTAAGAGAGGAGAAAAGAGAGAGATGAAATCGAATCACTTTACACGTTTGTCTACCTATCATTTCTACCCACCACGTAATCTCAAAGGATTAAGTGGGGACGCAACCTAAAGCTCCCTCAAGGATAAGGAGCACAGGAATATTTATTACGAGGGCTACGTCGCAGTTGACCCCCCAACTCGCCGTTAAGTGGAGCGTCGAAGCAGCAGACTGACGGAGACACCTCCCATTCCGCTGCCACCACCGCCGCCGCTACGGTACCCCACCGCAGCCTGCAAGTTCCGATAAACACTCCACCTAACCAAAGCACGCAGAGAGAGATAGACCCACACACACCAGAGTCCCCACCCCCAAAATCCCAGATCTCCTCCCCCCCTCGAGGGCGCGGCAATGGCCCGCGAGAACGGAGCTGCCGCGGGCGCGGACCTTGCCGATCCTTTCCTCGATCGCCGCGAGGAGGAGGATGTGGAGGAGGAGGAGGAGGAGGAGGACGATGACGACGAGGAGCGCGGCTCCTTCTTCCGGAACCGCAGCTACGAGGAAGCCCCCAGGCTCCGCCGCCACGCCACCAACAACACCTCCCAGGTCGCGATCATCGGATCCAGCGTCTGCCCCATCGAAAGCCTCGATTACGAGTGAGTCCATTTCCGGCATCATCGGATTGTTTAATATCTCGATGTCCAATCTAATTTTACCGATCGAGCTGCGACGCGGATGCAGAATGATCGAGAACGAGTTCTTCAAGCAGGACTGGCGGAGCAGGGAGCGGGGGCAGATCTTCCAGTACGTCCTCCTCAAGTGGACCTTCTGCCTTCTCGTCGGCCTCATCATGGGCTGCGTTGGCTTCTGCGTGAACCTCGCGGTGGAAAACCTCGCCGGGGTCAAGTTTGTCGTCACTTCCAACATGATGCTTGAGAACAGGTCGCTGGATTGATCTCTCGCCCTTCCCTTTTTTACTCTTATACATGTGTATAGGTTCTTTTCTGATGGATTTTCAGGTACGCTGCGGCGTTCACGGTTTTCGCCGCGACGAATTTTGTGTTTGTGATGCTTTCTTCATTGATTACTGCGTATCACGCTCCTGCTGCTGCCGGATCAGGGATCCCGGAGGTGAAGGCGTACCTTAATGGAGTGGATGCCCCCAATATTTTCTCGATGAGGACCCTCATTGTCAAGGTGAATCGCTTGACTGTTTGTTCTGTTGTTTTTGACCTGTTATTGCTGTTGCCGTCCGGCGACTTCTTTGTGTTGGAGAAGTGATATTTTTAGCCCGACAATGTTATCAAGACATTAATTATTCTTCATTAGAGCCGCATTAATATGTGGTTTCTTTCCAAATAAAATGAGCAGCACATAGTTAGAACTAGGAATATAGTTTCTGCTTTTGACTTCGTTCTTGATTCATGTGAGTTGACTGCGGTAATGGAAATGGTAAAGTTTACTTAGCATGCTGTTGAAAACCACTTTTATTCTTCCTGGCTTCTATTATGGAGAGACAACAGTACTTGTTGTCTTAAAATTAGACTACTTTGATGGTCTGTTTGGTTTCTCGGATGGAGTGGGTTGGGGTAACCTCCCGTGAATAGTAGCGTTTGGATGGTCACGAGGGTTGGAATAAGGAATGTGATGTGATATCACATTGATTTGTGATGTATTTCCAACCAAGGAATGTTGGGGGTAAACCGCGGTAACCAAACGAAGAAGTGTTCTTTATTTCCTATTGAAATATCAGTTGTTTTGAAACTATTGAGGTTGTTATAACTTATGTAAATTGTCACATGTTTTGTGTAGAAAGTGTTTTTTTGCAAACTAACCAAGAAAGGTGTTTACATAAAAATGATTTCACTGTTGAAGGTAGTCGGAAGTGTTCTTGCCGTGTCGTCCTCTCTACATGTGGGGAAGGCAGGTCCAATGATCCACATCGGTGCCTGTGTTGCAGCGGTTCTTGGCCAGGGTGGATCTAGGAAGTATGGAATGACATGCAGGTGGCTGCGCTATTTCAAAAACGACAGAGACCGGAGGGATCTTGTAACATGTGGGTCAGCTGCTGGAGTCACCGCAGCTTTTCGTGCTCCTGTTGGTGGTGTCCTGTTTGCCCTCGAAGCAGTATCTTCCTGGTACTCCGTTTATCTTTCACCTGTTTGTATCATTCGTTCACTCTATTTTTTTTTTGGGGGGGGGGGGTCATGATTTGGATGACTGATTGCTAGTAGGTCTATTTTTAACCTATGAAAGTAAATGTGCATTGCTTTGGCTTTTGGTCATATTTTGGATTTATGGTGAAGTACATACTCCATGGTATCATTATCCATGTAGTCCAATTGCAACAGATGTAAATTTTCGATATTGCAATCTAGTGACTAGCAACGCACAGGAACTAGATTGAGAGTAGCAACACACAGGAAGTAGATTGAGACATTATTTGAAGTTCACTCTAATAATAAACCCCTAAAATGCCCAAAGAGAAGGTAGTAGATTATAAAATCAAATTAGACATTTCATACAACACCAAACACTAGAATCTGACTCCATGGGATAAAAATGATGTGATATATATATATATATATATATATATATATTGCGGTAATCCAAACTGTCTTGGTAGAAGGAATCCGGGTATGTACCCCCCTTTGATAGATTTTGTTTTGGGTGTTCTGTGAACCAAGCAGAGGTCTTGTGCCCATGTCCTCTGTAATTATCTGCTTCAAAGCTGCGTGTGGTAATCAGCTCCCTTGTGTTTATTTGCCTCGGTACATCCATCATACTTGTGCATGCGATGATTCCTCCTATAGTCGGAGTTGTTCAAAATAGAGTCCCTCTTTCCTTCTACAAGGATTTATCTCCTTTCTATCGATCTAAACTTTCTACGGACAATTTTCGCCCTGCAGGTGGAGGAGTGCCCTTTTGTGGAGAGCATTCTTTACAACAGCTGTAGTTGCGGTGGTGTTGCGTGCCCTTATTGATGTTTGCAAAACTGGCAAGTGCGGCTTGTTTGGAGAGGGAGGGTTGATCATGTTTGATGTTACTTCTGTAGATATTATATATCATATAGTTGACTTACCTCCTGCGATTGTTCTTGGTGTTATTGGGGGCATTTTTGGAAGTTTCTACAATTTTCTTCTAAACAAGGTCTTAAGATTCTACAATCTTATCAATGAGTAAGTTTTCATTCTTGCTGCATTGCTTAATATTTTTTCACTTCTTGCTTGATCAATATTTGTCTAGTAATTTATCGATTTAAATATTTATTTCCCTCTCCCCAATAGGAAAGGTGCACCTTGCAGATTGTTGCTTGCTGCTTGTGTTTCCATATTTACATCTTGTTGCCTCTTTGGATTGCCATGGCTAGCATCCTGCCGACCATGTCCAGATGATATACTAGAATCCTGCCCTTCAATAGGCAGGTCAGGCAACTTCAAGAAGTTTCAGTGTCCTCCAGGGCACTACAATGATCTTGCCAGTCTATTTTTCAACACAAATGATGATGCTATTAAGAATCTCTTTAGCTCTGGAACGGATGATGAGTTCCAGTGGTTTTCAGTTGTCATCTTCTTTATAACATCCTATTTTTTGGGTATTCTGAGTTATGGAATTGCTGCTCCAACTGGACTCTTTATGCCGGTTATATTGACTGGTGCCACATATGGACGCTTTATTGGTAAGCTGATGGGTGCACGATCATCTCTGGATCACGGTCTCTTTGCTGTTCTTGGGGCTGCATCTTTTCTAGGTGGAACCATGAGGATGACCGTATCTTTAGGCGTCATCATTTTGGAACTGACCAACAATCTTCTGTTACTTCCTCTTGTCATGGTGGTCCTTCTCATATCGAAAACTGTAGCAGATGTTTTTAATGCCGACATCTATGACTTGATTTCTAAATTAAAGGGCCTTCCCTATCTTGAAGGGCATGCTGAGCCCTACATGAGGCAACTAACAGTTAGTGATGTGGTCACTGGCCCACTGCAAATATTCAATGGGGTTGAAAAGGTTGGAAATATAGTTCATGTATTAAAGACAACAAGGCACAATGGATTCCCTGTAATTGATGAACCCCCCTTTTCTGCTTCACCAGTGCTATATGGCATTATTCTTCGATCACATCTTCTTGTTCTGCTAAAGAAAAAGGCATTCACCAAGAATTGCAAAAGAAAGACTGGCAGTGCTGCAAAGCAGTTCTCTGCTGATGATTTTGCTAAAAGAGGCTCTGGTCTGCAGGACTTCATCGAAGATGTTAAACTAACAGATGAAGAAAAGGAAATGTACATCGATCTCCATCCATTTACAAACACTTCACCGTATACTGCCGTAGAGACAATGTCGCTCGCAAAAGCTCTCATCCTTTTCCGTGAAGTTGGTTTGAGGCATCTCTTGGTCATTCCCAATTCTTTCACGGTGAGTTTTCATATAAATGACACTGCTGATTAATCGGTATAATAGTTGCAAGTATTACTCTAGTCTGTTTCTCCTCATATTGGTTTTTTTTACTGTTTTATATTTCACAAGGCAATTTCTGTTTCTCATTGAAATTTGAATTTACTTCATGTGATCTGGATACTCTTAAAGATTATTTATCTTCTTAGAAACTAGCACTGTCCCGTTTTGCAGAAAACACCTGTTGTCGGCATACTAACAAGGCACGATTTTATGCCGGAGCATATTCTGGGCCTGCACCCTTACCTGGTGAAGAGCAAATGGAAGAGATTGCGTTTCCAGCGTAATGCGGTGGCCAATATTTTTTCTAAGTTCTCCGACTACTTGTCTTAGTTGTAATGATTCATGGCTCCCTGAAAGTCCAATTTTCTTGCTCCTTGATTGAATAAACACCACAATGTTGCAATGGCTCAAAGCATAATTATGATTAAGGTACTCAGTGCCTCAATTGGTTTGAAGATTACCTTTTTCCGTTTGCAGGTATGTTCTTATTGATGTGCAAATTGCATGGATTCTCGTTTTTCGCCAGAAAAAGGCGATGGAGTAATAAACAGAACAACCAGCTATTTTGTTTTCTTTGCATTTTCAGTTGCTTCTCATCCTTTGCGTTGCGGGCCATTGATGGGAAGCCAAAGTGCACATACCTTTTGAGGATTCGAACTACTTAAACCGGTACCTGGTTAGATTTTCAAGTTCTTTTTCTCCCTCTCTTGAAGGTTACATTACGTGTTTTTAGCTTTGTATCTCTTTCGTGTTTTTCTGTAGTTAGGCTGTAGCCTATGGCAGTACATAATTTGTAAATTTGTATAATTTGTAATAAATTTGAGACTTCGTTGTTTGCATTGATGCTTAAAACACTTAGATTGTTTATACTACTGTTTCATATGCCCTGAGCAACACAACGCCTCTTACGTTGTGGAGGTGTAATCTTCCTTTACCTTATTTCTATATCGGCAGCAATGTAGCTTGATAACATGAAGTTGGGGTTCAGAAAATCATGTGTGTTTCATGTCTCTAATTTATCTCAGGGCAGTTACACCCTATTGTTTGGTAGTTATTAAGTTAGAACTGTTGCGATACATTTTTATGTTGACCAGTGATGTGAGTTTAATAGCTAGTTGAAGGGATTTTTGCGTAACCGCTTGTGGATGGAAGATACGCATCCAGTGACATTTGGTTTTGCAAAAGTCGGTATTTGTAGAGATACATTTATGTCTATGTACTGTTTGCTTATTTTTATGTTCTTTTGTCTAGCTTATGTAATTTATTCATAGGCCACTCCTCTATATAAGAGAGCTTAGGATTCAAGGAATGGAACTACATTTATTCTTTTTTCCCAACATGGTATTAGAGCGGCGGTCCTAGGCCGAAGCACTCGTATCCTAACCCTAACTACACCTGCCACCCCCTCCCCTCCGAACGTCGTCGCCACTAGCCCACCTTCTTCAGGCGCTGCTGCCGTCGGTCCACCTCCAGTCGCGGTCTCCAAGCCCTTTGTCCTTGTATCGACATCTGTTAAGGTTGATGGATTTGATTGCATAAATCTACACATGCATTCAAATCCTCATATGTCTGTGTAGACATTCATTTCTTTTGGTCTACAAAACCCTGGCGTTCTTCATTCTGCAATATGTCAGAAAACAAAGTCCATTTAGATTTTCAGACATGGTCAGGCCCAACAAGGACTAAACCTAATAGCCCAAAATGTTGGCTATATTAAGGCCCAATTAGAAGCCCAAAAACTGACCAGCATGTAGACTCCCATCCTGCTCCCATTTGTGGTGGTGTGCATTAAACAATGTTTTTGTTGTTCTTTATCGTTGCACATTTACAAGTTTTTCATATTATATGCATGAGTTGCTGTGTCTTGAGATTAAACATTTGATTTGATGGCATACCTTCATAAACCAGATATCTTTCCATATTTTTGTCTCAAATTGTGTTAGAATTATAATTTCTTTCAATAGAATATATGTTTAAAATAAGGGTAAATTACAAATAAGGGCTTCAATTATACGTCGATTCGCAATTGCATACCTCCTTTTTCAAATGTAACAAAAAGGGGTTGAACTTTCAACTTCAAGGTTTAATGTCGATGTATAAAGATTGCGAAAGCTTAAAGTTGCATGTATTTGAGACAAAAAAAGATCTGATTCCTCTTGGTTACATTTCAAAAATGATGCCCCTAGTTGGAAATTAATGCATAGTTGAGGTATTTTTTTGTAAGTTACCCTTAAAATAACTTTATCAAATGTCGAGTAGGCAAAATTATTGTGGCTTGGATTGGCCTCATCAAAACCTAGGGATGAGCATTGAGCAGACACCTTTTGATCAAAGGGGTCGTGTTTCAAGGCCTATTTAGTTTGATGGGTTGTTGTCGTAGCTCACTACTCGACCTAACCCATTGACTTGATTTGAGCTCGAGTTTGGTCAGTTCATTTATTATTTCCGATGGGAGTATGGAGAAGGAACAAGGGTAGTTGAAGGTGCTTCTATCGGTGCACTGATTGAACGATGAGTAAGGATTATGAGTATATGTAATAGATACTCAAGGTCGATGATTCACATATAAAAGAGGGTAAATTGTGCAAGGTACATGTAGGGGGATCTAGGAGCGTGAATCAACATCGATGTGGAGAAAAATACTGAAATGAAACATGATGACACATGGGTGTGATTCAAGAGTAGACGCTCACTTATGCAGCAAACACTACAAGAAATTGGACCCAAGACAATAAATAGTTTGAATATTCATCGACATATCTTCCCAAGTTAAAGATATAACAACACATATTATTTGTTGCCATATCATCTTTTGTATTTATATCGAGCAATGATTGTCATATTCATTGTTGAAGGTTCACATAATAACGATTTTTCCGTTGATTTATTCGTTAAAAGTCATACTAATCTAGCAACGATTGGAAGAAAAATCAACAAATAATTGTTGTTATATGACTCATTGCGAGGGATATAACAACGAATATCAATATTAGTTGTGAATTTAAAGACGTAATTGTCGAATACTAGTCGTTGTTATATATTTAATGAAAAAAGATATAACAACAAATATTAAATTATTCATGAAATAATTACAATTTTGAAATTATCTTTAGAATATGCAATGATTGAAATATATGAAGTTATGGGTCGTTAAACGAATAATCTTCTTGAAAACTTATTTGAATTGGATAAATGGGCTCATGAATTTGGGTCGAAATCAACTCTAGACCCGACCAATTATTTTATTAGGGAGAATTTATGTTGGAAACCCATCCCGCTATAAATTGAGCTCAGATGGGTTGGGTCAGATCATCCCATCTCAATGCTCATCCCTTTTAGACGTAAACGAAACTATTCTGATAAAGGTTGGACTTTCAAATTATCGTTGGTTTCAATAAACTGTCATCGATTATTCAGATAGGGCAATCTAAAGGGGAAAGGGGGAAGACAATAGTTTTCTCGTGATAGTGCAACAACAACAAGTTAACAACAACAATAACAACAAAGCCTTTTCCCACAACTAAGTAAGGTTGGCTACATGGATTCTTCGCATCCATTCAGATCTATCTTGGATCAATCTCAGGCTTAT
Organism: Ottelia alismoides; assembly: GCA_037367405.1. Lineage (NCBI taxonomy): Eukaryota > Viridiplantae > Streptophyta > Magnoliopsida > Alismatales > Hydrocharitaceae > Ottelia > Ottelia alismoides. Next base: position 146,675 of record JAZKJV010008063.1, on the reverse strand, counting down.
ATCTAAAAAACTGAGTTCCCTTCATATAGTTTCTTTCCAACACTTCTCGGGCCGTCCTCGCCCTCTCTTAGCCGACTCAACATCCCAACACTCGCATCTCCTAATTGGTGCATCAGCTGACCGTCTCTGCAAATGATCAAACCATCTTCAGCGGTTTTCTGGGATCTTATCCTCAATCGGAGGTACACCAACTTTCTTTCTGATTGCATCATTCCGAATCCAATCTTTACGTGTGTGTCCACACATCCACCTCAGCATTTTCATTTCTACTACAGTCATTCTCTACACATGTTTATGGCTCACATGCCAACATTAAGATGCAATTTCTCGTGATAGTGCATGGAAAAAAAAATCTAGAGTGGTTTTGTTGGCCACAATAAATGTAATGGATGGTATCTGACCATGAAGCACAGCCCACCTCCGAATATAGTTGGCTCATAAATATATGCAACATATCCCATTAGCCATGGAGACTACTACAGCACTCGATTTGAGTTTACATTATGGAGATGTGGCTATTTAATCTTATCTTTGTTTTGCTTATTTATTTGACATATATAAAGATCAATGGAGAGTGATGATGTATTGCCTTCTTGTTCTTTCTAGAATTGAATGAAACCGAGCTGTTCTCAGCCACACCTGTCATGATGTATCTGTGGAGAAATATATCACAGAGTTCGCCATAGAAGCACATGAAGAAGAAGACATACAATATAACCTCTTGTTACCAACAGAGAAGTTGTCTCGAGGGCTCAATCCAAGTGAGCGGGATATTTACGCGTCCATCGAATATCCGACCTAGTTATTAAGCATGTACAAATGGATGTCGGCATACGATCGCATCAACGTGATATATCATATTTGGAGGAATTTCCGAGTATATCATTAGTTGGTGGGGTTTATTCTGTGCTTTTTGCTTATACATGCTAAAGCATGGCTAGGATGAGGTGATAGATGAGGAGCGAGGAGGTGTAGTAGAAGGCAGTGAAGAAGGGGGGTGGGCAAACTATATCGTAAAGGAGATGACAAGAGGCGGCGGGCAATCAAATCCCATCCTTAAGGGCTCGTTTGGTAACCGGGTTATCCCCAGGATACTTCGGGGTAACCATGTTTACCCTCCTCTTTTCTTGGGATGGAATTCTATCACAAATCATAGTGATATCACATCACATTCTTTATTCCAACCTTCCCCAACTCTCATTACCATCGCAAATACTATTCCCATCAGGTTACCCCAAACCACCCCAACTCGTCGCAACCCAGTAACCAAATGGGCCCTAAAAGAGGTGGAGGTACAATCCTCAAGAACTCGTCCCTTCTGTTGACCATAGGGGACGTGCGTATTCACCTGAGGCGATGAACCTCAGAACAAGCGCCCCCTATGGTTGTTGTTTTGAAGAGATGATCATCGTGCTCGTTCCCTTCTGTTAGTGGGAAAATAAGCAAGGGGTCGGTTGTGATCATACCATTCATAGGCATAGGGAAAGACTCTGGTTGACTATCCCCTCTAGTCGATCAAAACCCATAGGTCATGTTCGTGTATGGGGTTAACCCCTCCTTTGGGCTGTTTACCCCACAAATCTCTCTTTTTCTCTCTCATGTGGGGTCCACTTTTCCTCTCTTTTTTAATACATTAAATAAATTATTTCTTTTTTATCTATTCCAAAAAAATATTATATTATACCATCATATCATATGCAAATTATAAAATACTCCACTTCCACTCACTTTTCCAAACTTCAATACAATTACATCACAATAACTACATACTTTTTCAAACTTCAATACAATCATATCATAATAAACTCACTACAAATCCACCTCCAGTTTAACCCTCTATCCAAACACCAAAACACAAAAACAGCTTACCCCCGACCGGTTTAACCCTCCCTAACCCACTATCCAAACACACCCATAGCGCTTTCCTTGGGCTTGAAGCACCAAAAAGGGATGATTTTTGAGCGTTCATCCTGTGCTTTTATCCCGCCCCCTCCGCTTAGATGGTCATCTTGATGAATGAACTTGATCTCTTTTACCAAAAAAGCATGCGTATGGGACAACATCTTCGACTGTTCCTTCTGGTCGATCGATGGCGAGCGATGAGGATCGGCGAAGGTAAGAGATGGATGAAGAAAATGCGAAGGAAAAGAAAATATAATGTAGTTGGAGATAGATTTCTAAAACAAGTATTGGATTTTAATTCGTTAATAATTATCTCTTACGGTTTGATTATCGAACATTAAAGGTAAGGGCGCAAATGTAAAAAGAGATGTTCTATAGATGTCATTGTCTAATTATGAAATTGGTAGAAACAAAAGTGAAGCATTACTGGCAGAGTTTAGAAGGACAATAGTTTTAGAAATTCTCTTTTATTTAATAAAAATTTTGATGGTACACATCAATCATATTCTCTCCTATTGTGATACATATTTATGGACATATTTTCAATAGGTTAGGGAATATCATTTCTAAATTCCGGACCGCCTAAATTATCGAGCTTGCTATTAAAAAAAGTCCTCGAGACTCTTGATCCATCGTGCTTGCTACAATTTCAATAAATCTAAATGTAAGAGAATAATAGATAGAAAAGAATAGTATAGCATGGGATACCCATCCCAAGTGAGAGTAAAGGGGATCATGAGCTCCTCGTACAATATATCTTCCAAAGTAGTTTTATACTAAAAGCGAAAAAGGACCTTACACTGGTGGGTGTAGGTAACTCCATACATCCGACCTGTTTTTTCATTATTTTTTATTTTTTTGAATGAAACCTTGAGAGATTTAGATCACCATGTATGATCATGTTGTCATTCCAAATTTAACATAATTCGAGATTTTTATCATCCCCATCAAGACTATCAAATTTTAACGGTCTGGGAATTACTGAAATTAACCTCTTTTAGATGAACATGTTAGGAATGTTTATTTTGTATGAAATTTGAAGCACTTATTCCCCTCAACATATTAAATAAATCCTGCCAACTTTTAATTAAAAAAAGTAAAAAATAGGGTGGATGGAGGGAGTTTCTTACACCCCAAGATGCAGGCTCCATGCCCCCAATGCTAAAATAGTGCCATTAAGACTATATGTGAATGACTAAGAGTGTTATATAATCATAAGGAATCATTGACAATATAAGTTTTGGAACATCAAAACCTAAGAGTTTTTCTAGTATGAACATGTTCCATCTCCTATTTGCATCCACCCCATCTGAAACTCCCATGAATATCATCATAGATGAACTGTACATGTCTCGCTAAATATATAACAATGAATATAATGCGAAGATACTATTATACATAAAACTAGAGACGAATGACACATCAATTGTTATATCACTTGCGACGATTTATATAACATCAGTTATCAATTGCCTTTGTTATTAAAATGTACGTTGATGTTGGCTAAAAATACGAATGATTAGCATAAATTTTGATATAAAAGTACTGTATGAATCACCATCAATATCGTTCATCATTAAATATCTGGCATAAAAATCAATTAATAATATTTGTTATATATTTAATAACATACAATATAGAGACGGATTCAGGAATATATGCTACTATAAACTCATTTTGGTGTAATGTGGTGCTATCGAAAGTTCTTTGGCACAATCAAAGAGGGGAGAAGATATTGAGATGGGTAGTTGCACTTAACTTTGAAGTATATGCCAAAGGATAGCTATGCATTTATTGGATCCTTATTTTAAAGGGAGAATCCTAATCATTTACCTTGTGAGACAAGGATAAGGTTTTTAGAAATGTATCCCCTAACATATTTTTCCCTTTTCTCTAATTTAAATCCTCTTATCTACAATATGGATTTCTTTCTTTCATTGGATCAATCTCTTTTGATCAACTAAGTCTAGTCTTATTGAGTTTCCTTGATCTCTTTTTATTCCATCAAATTTCTCTTGAAAGTTGTCTATCTTCCACTAATCCTAAAGCAACTACACCATAACCTATAAGACAACTACATCATAACCTCTTTGAGGGGTTTGCCCTTCTTATCCCATATTTTCTCCCTCTATGTGGGTCCCACTTTTTTATCTTTTTAAAAAAATTAAATAAAGCAATTCTCCATCATCAATTCCATCAAAAATAATATACTATACCATCATATCATATAAAAATTATAAACTACTCCACTTCTACTCACTTTTTCAAACTCCAATACAATCACATCACAATAACTACTCACTTTTTCAAACTCCAATACAATCAAATCACAATAACCCCCTTCTAACGCACCCCCAATTTAACCCTCTATCCAAACACCAAAATAAAAAAGGGTCACTTGCTATCAGTTTAACCCACCTAAACCCACATACACCCTAAGGGTGTGTTTGGTTGTGGGTTATCCGGGGGTGGATAACCCGTTTTCATGTTAGAGTGTTTGGTTGGTGGGTTAAGGGTTTGGAGGGTTTGTGTGATGTGATTGTATTAAAATGTGAAAAAGTTGGTAGTTATTATGGTATGATTGTATTGAAATTTGAAAAAGTGCGTAGTTGTTGTGATGTGATTGTATTGAAGTTTGGAATAATGAATAGAAGTTGAGTATTTTATGATTTTTAAATGATATGATGGTATAATGTATAATTTTTTTGATGGGAAGGGAGTGGGCTCCACTAGTGGGTTGAAAGTGTGGGTTTTGGAGGGGTTGTCCACCCAAAGTGGGGGGTAACCACCCAACCGAACGCCACCTAAGGGTCTGTTTGGTTGCTGGGTTGGGGCGGGTTGTATTGGGTTGGGGTAACCTGATTGGAATAGTTGCTATTTGGGATGATTACGAGAGTTGGAGAGGTTGAAATAAAGAATGTGATGTCACTATGATTTGTGATAAAATTCCATTCCATGAAAAGAGGGTGGTAAATCGAGTTACCCGAGATAACCTGATTACCAAACGAGCCCTAAGATTTTCGAGGAGGTTGGTGGACATCCGTAGTGCCTATTGCTTTCTTGCCCAACCATCACATAAGCCCTATTATTTTATAAATCAGCATATATTCATAGGCACATGTTCTTCACGATCACAAAAATCTAAATCAAGTTTGCAACTTCAAGAAATTTGATGCTTGTATTTGGTATTAATGAAGGTCCTTAGAGTATGCGAATTTATAGAGCAGATCGTTTGTTGTAAATGGGATTACAACATACCTGTTGTAATCTATTTTTTTTACGATTTCGATTTCAAAATCTAACCTTATAAATTGAATCTTACATTAATGATCTATTTATACTTCAAATTTCACTCAAATAGGATATTATTTGCTATTTTAACATAATGGACAAAGATCCGAGCAATATTTAAGCAACTTAAATTCCATTTAAAAATGACTCGGATGTTTGACCATTATGATAAAATAGCAAATAACCTCCCATTTGAGCGAAATTAGGAAAATATGCAAACCATTAATCTAAGATTCAATCTACAATGTGTGATTTCCAAATCCATTTTATATCTAATATGTATCGATCTACATGGATAGATATCCAACTCAATTTTCTCGTCTTCATCCATTTTATTTATATTCATTTAACTTTTTTATCTTTAATAAATAAAAAGTATCAACTAAAAAGAATTAAACACTTAACATATATAAACATTTAATATTCTTTATACATTGCACATTTTTATGCATCCCCATATTACACGATCTCGCTCTATTTTGTTTATATGTGAAAATCTTGTATATATTTATAAACTTAAAATTTACCATGTTGAAGATATGTACCTATTGGATACACATGTATCCGACGGGTATATGGATTTTGACAGATATGTACCTATTGGATACACATGTATCCGACGGGTATAAGTAGTGATATTATAAATGGATATAGATTTCGAAATAGTAGCTGTCCAAACCCGACCCGCTGACATCCCTAATGATTGGTATAGAACATTTCTCGGTCTCACTAAACAAAAGGAGGTCGTCAAATAAAGCTTATCTATAACGACGATCCGTATCATCAGGTTTTATAGTTATGACAGTAAAAAATTTGACATAGGATGGTTTAATATCGTATAAAATCCATTTTCAGCGGAATAAAAAAATTGTAGTAACAACGTGTTTGTTGTCACTGCTTAGCAATGCAGAATGTGATGAATGTAATGAATAAGGAATATATAATAAAAAATTCTTAATTAATAAAAAATTCTTAATTTGTTTTAAGTAAAACTTCTTGAAGCTAAGATTTCATTGTCACAATTTTGTCGTATTGTGATGATGGAAATAAGTGATCACAAGTCAAGATTGCTTCATATTTGGACAAAGTTGTCCGTGTACTAAAAAAACCCAATTGGAATTGTGATGTCGAACAACATAGTAATTAGTCTCATGGAAGCCAACGACCAACCGAATTTGGGATATTTATTCCAACAATATGACTATATATACACACATATATTATATGGGTAGTTGGAACTTACAACTACCAAATGAAATGAAATGTAGATAAACGAGGAGATCCAATCGACTAATCACATTGAATCTGATGGCACTTTATTTCTCAATGAAAAAAACCCGAACTCAGATCGGACCGGCCGGTCGGATCAGGAACCAGCCCCAACTTGGTCGGTACGGTCGGTTTCATGTAACTAAATTAAAAAAAAAAGAAAATTAAAAACCGGGTTCGACCGGTGGTCGGATTGGATTGACTCGAGTGGTTCGATCAGGTTGACTAGGATTGATCCAGTTTTGATGATTTGTTAAATTTTCATAAAATAAAAGTCTAATTAATGAAATAATAGGGATTTGATCACTTGTACCCTTCTTAACTTCTATAATATCAATTATGACCATTTCTTTTTTGTAATATAAGTTGTGCCACAACTTTCTAAGAGTAATTTTCTAGAAGCAACTATAAATAAATGATTACGATATTGTATTCATGTATAATGCTAGAAAATGTTTTGTAGAGTTTTCCTCGAAATAGACAATTATGTTATTTTATTGAAAGATTTAACATTTTAAATAATTATTTCATTTATATATAAATACATACTTATGTATATGTATGTATGTATGTATTCGTTTTTATCGATTCAACCTGTCAGACCGGTAAATTAAGCTCGATTGAATGATATTAAATAAAACACAACACCTAAAAATATATTCAATGTCCACAATGATAGAGCAAGGGTTATTCTACAAAATTCATTTTTTAAAATAATAAAATGAAGACAAAATGAGACTCGAATTAATAACCAAAGACATGACCCTAAATGCGATTACAAAAATAAATTTGATAATAAAAATTGTGCTGACAGGACATAGATGAGAATACATATACCCAGGAGGGCATTTATCCAAATGTGCCAAGAGAACACGTGCATCTTACGTGCATCCTGGAGGGCTGGACCTATGCGCGAAAGCTCGGAAGAGGAAGGGTGTGCGGAGCCACGAGGCTCACGAGGATGACAGATGACCGATCCTGGAATTGGCGTGGCTAGAGAGTGATGGAGGTGACCGTAGTGGTCGAGAAAATAGGAATGGGACAACGGTTTTCGTGGTGGGGAGAACGTGGGAGAGAGAGGGTGGTCGAAGGTGGGAGACGACATGTCAACCATTGGATCTTGCGATCCACCGGTCAGGAGGATAGCGTGAAGGAGCAGCCCTGATCACTCGATCAAGGCGCATGGTGCAATTTTGACATCGGTGCTGGTGGCCATTGGATCTATTGATCCAATGGTTGAGGATTGAGCGGGAGCGGGACACTTCAGATGAGATCTGGAGCCCGATTGGAGGGTGGAGATTTGAAGAGGGAACGACCAGTGGAGATGGAGGCTCTAGAATACGATCGGATGACGCAGATGGGAGGCAGGTGGCATGAGGGGAGCGGGCCACATGGCTTGACCAAAAGGAGCCACGTGGTCCAATGGGAATTATCCAGAAGAAAAAAATCAAAGAGAAATAGGAGGTCAAAGTTAAAAAAACTCAAAACATGAAAGTTGTAGATCTCGATAAGATCTACAAGTTTCATGTTGATCAAAAACGCAAAAGAAGTCAAACAAAGGAGAAATATTTTTGTGAATGTTTTTAAAACATAAAAAAACTGCAATTTTTGATTTTGTATTTTTTTATATTTTTAATATAATTTAAAAGCCAAGATATATACAATAATTATTTTTATTGGCAAACTTTTAAGGTAGGGGATTAAGATAAGGAAATTAGTATGATGAAATCGAGGTTCATCAAACAACAAGGTCTTCTTTTTTGTTACGTGGAATACACATTCATCTTCAAAATAGTCACGCAACCATGGAAAATTTTACCAAGGCGTCTAAATGTTATCTAAATTTTTATTCGAATGGAGGATTTAGATTTGAAAATCATACGCCAACACGATATACATGCATACGTATCGTTACAATTCTGCAGTCTTGATAGATGGGTTAGAAGTCTCGAATTAAGCATAATTTTGAATGACAACATTGTCATATATAGTGATCTAAATCACGATTTCATTTAAAAAAAATAGGCGTTTTTGACACTGGTGTAAACAAAGTTACATACATCTCGGTACAAGTACCCCATCACACGCACACATACAGGCATACACACCCACACCCACACACACCCACACCCATACTCGCCCACAAGCATGCATGCACACACACATGCACACAAAGATGACATCTCGGGGGATAGCTCTCTTTGAGTGTGCCCCCTAAACATGCCCTTCAAGCTCTACTCTTAAGAAGATCAATGCATTGCTTTTTAACATATACGGATACAAATACAAAATATAGATATGAGATTTTATTTTTTTTTGCGGATACAAATAAAGATACATATATTGTTTTCAAAATTTTTGAGGATATGGATACGGATATGGTTACATATTTTTAGACGGATACCGATATAGATATCCACAATGCTAAATCTGCATTGATATTGTATACACATCCATCAACGTGTGTGTATATCTCTAAATATATTATAGGATTAGTTGCAATATATTGCACCTGGAGTCATTTTCAAATATGGAAAGAAAAATATACATATCTATATTATTTAAACATTTATTATACAATTATTAAACTTAGTATAATACTGTATTTTCTTTTTGTATTTTGTTGCCTTGTAGTTTATTAATTTTGTTTTAATTTTAGTTATTTGTTTCAACTTTATCAAACAATTCTACTAAATAGAAGGCATTTTGTATCCGCATGATAATGCATTTCTATTCGTAAAATATCTGCATCCGAATCGTGATTATTTGTTTCTATGTTCGTATCAGTATTTAAGGATATGATTTGCAATGTTCAATATCCGAAATGTAAATGTTTCTATATCCGTATCCGTGTTTTAAAATAGATAAGAATATGATGACACATATATCCGTACCTGTTGTGAATGGGACGAACTGTATATTGTTTGTGAGAGTTTGCATTTAAACTCCTTAGTTATTAACAAATTTCATCTTGTTTTGCACTCACCTCAACATCCCCCTACTATGAGCATTGACATTTGTACTATCTTCCTAACTTAATTTTAATTTTCTTCAATTTAAATCATTTCATTTTAGTATCTTATGTGTATATCAAACTTCATGTCACAAACATGTTGTGTTATGACAAGATGGTAGTATCAGCTTGCACGATTTGTGTACATGTGCAAAATGCTACCTAGTGTTTTATGTGTGCATATGCAAAATGCTAAGTAGTATTATGTGGGTGCATATTGCATGTTATTATTGGTATTTTTTTTCACACATAACCTTCTATACTTCATCATTACACGTTAGACCCTTTATAATTCAGAATTACATGTAGGATCTTAGATAGTGACTTCTGTTTACACATAGACATTTTGCTACCTTCCTCCATTAACTCAAACATTCAATCGACTTAATCTTAACGCAATTAAATCCAATGGTTGAGATTTACCCCGAAACCCCCCTCTACCATACCATATTTTCTCTTACTTTCTCCACCAACACCTCCTCCTCACCGTGAGCCACCACCACCACTGCCTTTCCTCCGCCCTCCAGCTCGTCCTCCTCACTCCCCCAACCCCATCTTCTCCTCTGCCTTGTGGAGATAGTAGGTCGTATAAATATGTATCTTACGATCCCAGGAGCCATGCGAGAAGAGAATCAAGAATTTCAAGCAATGGTATGCCCACAAGGGAAGGAGTTGCTGCGAGGAGCAAGCAAACCTTAATCTTGAACTGGAGACTAAAGAATAACCAATGGAGTAGTTGGAAAGAAGAAGTTAGTAAGTGGGGTCACTGATGAGGGTTTTTGCAATTTGTTCTATAATTGTCAATTGTAACACCCCACAACACGCTAATCAAATAAATTATTTGAACTTCTTTTTATTGATCACGAAGAAGTAATCTCATGTCGAACACAAGTCGATTCGGTTGGTTTATAATCTTTGTAATTCACTCTATAAACACAAAGTGACCAAAAAATTCAATCAACAAGCACACACATATAGAAACATACTAGAGATTACAATATCAGGAGAGAGAAATATAACAGAGACAATAACCAACACAAAAAATAAAAAAAACTAAAAATAAAGAAAAAATATTTTTATATTGTCAAAGGATATTCAAATATTTTTTATTTTTTATAAATAAAGAAACATAAAGACATACAAAGAGATATTATTGCTACTTGACGGAATGTAGACCAATCAAGAAATGTGAATTCTAGCTCAATTACAAGTCTTAAAAATCAACAAATATTTTTCCTATATAGAAGGAACAAGAGGAAGAAAATAGAACTTTGTTTTAGGGTTTCTAATGAACTCCACACCTCCCAAGTACGTAGAAGAGCGTTGGTCTCATCCTTGATGCCAACAACATTGTCGACAACATCATCCTCGTGATTTTTTGGATATGTAATGACATGCTAACCTAGCGACCTCACATTGATTGCATCCAATGCGATCACTCTGACGATATCAACTCGATCTCCAAGCTTTCCCCTCTTTCTCTGATCTCACCGACATATACATCGTAGGAGCGACCATGACGATGAAGAGGCCAAATATTTCTTCGTACAATCGTGAGCATTACCTTGGCTTTTTCAATCGATTGGGCACAATTGCTATCCACGATCTCTCATTCCACAAAGACATCCTTCATGACCTTCGACGTTATCGTGAGGTCTGCTACCTCATGACTTCGTTGCTGCTCTGTTATGTTGGCTTGCTCACTGTCGTAACATCTCAAACATAGTACTATATCGAATATTCACAAAGTGTGAGAGTGGGTTATCAGTGGTGATAATTATTAATTGATAACTTTTGTTTAAGCATTTTGGGTAGTTGTCAACGGGTCCACTTGAGCTCGAATCGAAAAAATTACCGGGATCAACTTTCCTCGATACTGGTATGAGAGGATCTAAGCCTCGAGACCTTACACCGCCATCACCACCTAATTAGGGCATTGAAAAAAATTGAAGTAGGCTAAGATCACGTCACGATTGATTTTTATTTTTCTTTAAAAATCCACTATTTATTTTTTCCTATAGTTAGATTGACCGAAAAATGTTAACTCGGAGTCGTTCGATAGAGGAATAATGGTAAGAAATAGGAGAGATACGGATGGATAAGACACTGTTTGTGATCTATTGGAGGGAGAGGATAAGGAGGAATCATGAGGAATAAGTGGGTAGCTATTTTCTATTCTCTGTTCGGTAGGAGGAAGAGGATAAGGAAGGATAATTGGGTTATCTTAGATAAGATTGTTTGATAAGCAGTAGTTATTTATATTTTTTAGTGGGAGATGCTTATGGTGAAGCAACAGCGAGGGAAACCTTATTCCTAAATTTGACTCTAGAACCTAAAATTTGACCTGATACGAGGGATAAGAAATTGGAGGAATAAGGAGGTACATCCCAACGAACAACCCTAAGAGCTAAATTGACGACGAGGATCAAGGTATGTTACGACGGAGTAAGTTTGCAAAAGTCATGAGGTAAATAGGTAACTTTCTAGGACACTCATGGAACTATACAAGTTTAGATGTCGTCATCTAATTATGAAAGTTTTACATGGTCATGGTATAAAATTATAATAAAAACGTGACTGATGTTGGAGCCCACCCATCGCGAAGGGGTGTTCGTTTGGGAATAGCCACCTCTCCCATCTCCTTCCTCGTAGCTCTATCCACCCTCGAGAATCTCTTTCTATCCTTATTTCATCTTTATTCGTACTCTTATCCCATCCTTATTCATACTATTATTCCACCTTATTCCTACCTTTTCATCCAAACATGAATGATACCTTATTCCAATTTATTCTTCATCTTTATTCTTACTTATTCTCGAATCAAATGCAGTGCCGTCCCTGACATTTCGTAGGCCCTGGGCAAAAGAAAAAAAGATGGGCCCTTATAAATTTCGATGAATAATACGTCCTTATATAATTCAATGACTTTAGCATTGAGTTGTTCGCTGAAATTTTGATTCTATAAGGGCTCATTTTTTTACGAGTAGTTTCACCAAAAAATCGATTCCATAAGAGCTCATTTTTTAACAAATTGTTTCATCAAAAAATTCGATTGCTGATTTTTCGGTGAGTTGTTTTACTAAAAAAATGATTTACAAAGCCTCACTAGGACATACAATATTTTTTTCTAAATTAAAGGCTGAATACATGTAAAAATCGACCACTCAAGTTGATGGAGGTCTGGACCATTGCACTCGTAAACTACCCTCATGGACGACCTTGATATTATCATGAGATTCACGCTATTACTACCGGATAAATACCTTACTAGACAAAATCATTCTTATGCGAATGGTTTACTATCCAAACAAATCCCCCCTTCAATTAATCTTCAATGTACAATTGCAACACTCACAACAGTCCCTGCTATTGTTTTCATTATCTCTTTGGAAGAAGGAAAATAATGGCCTAAAGTCATTATACTACAAGGAAATACAACAACTACGTGGGTATTTGAACTCGCTCTTATTTTATGAATACAGAGAAGATATATATAGTTCAATATAGCATATGCCTCGTTATCTTGTATCTATAAGTATTTCACGACGAAACCAAGAGCCAAATCTATTTGTTTCCCAATGCAGTATTTGTTATATATTAGCTAAACTTATTACAATCTATCTCAACTTTAGCAGCATTCAGGAAAATGTAAGAGACAGATTAAAAAGAAAATCACACATCTTCCATCCATTGTTGATAATAACACAATTATACTAACTCGCATGCAATTAGCCACATTGAATCTCAATTAACAATCCGTACGATGCTATGAAATTTATCCCTCGATGTACAATGCATGTGTGTCCTGCTATTGGTTAACAATAAATCCCTAAACAAAGCCACAGTCCCAGAAACTTAAAAGAATTCCGAACTATGAAACAAGTAAAGAATAGAAGATTTAAAAAATACGATAACATAATAACAAGAAAAGAATTACCAGTGTTGTTCCCATTCAAATTTTTTGGGAGAGAAAGATCGAGAGAACATAACAACAAAGATATTGAGAAAGAGAGAGGTGGTGATGAATTAAATTAAGAATTGCTTAAAAAGGTAAAATGTAGCCGTTGAGTAGAGGATTTCATGTAAAGAGCAAACATCTTTTCCATAACTGGGAATCTGACAATAGAAATATTAAGGTAGATGAAGATCTAAAGGGCCTATTTTTTAAGTTTTTCAATACGCAAGAAAATAGGACCCCTAAAGCTCATGGGCCCTGGGCGGTTGCACTTCCTAACAACCCCCGGGGGCGGCCCTGATCAAATGGATAGGTTATTCTACAAATTACATGATCAAACTTACTCCAACACATTCATACCAGGGACGCAAACGGAAACGGATATATCCGTATCTGATCGTCACCGTATCCGTTTTATATAGATTTTGACATCAGTATCCGTTTTAAAATGGATCCAGATATGGATATCATTTTGATATCCGCAAACATCAGTATCCGTATCCGTATATTCGTTTTCATATATAAATATAGTCATAGATTTATTTTGAACCCTATATAACATCTTTTTACCATATTTATATAATTTTTATAATACAAACACATTTAGTAAATTAATATCAGTTGTTTTTCATCTAATTCTTATATTTAAGTCGATTCTATAGAATATTTCTAACATTACTTGTGTGTGATCAGTATATGTTTTACATCCGTATCCATTTTTTAAAGATATAGTAAAATAATTTTAATATCCGTCAATATCCGTATCTACATCCGCATTCGTATTAAAAATCCGCATTCGTATTAGAAAACAGATAAGAATATGATAATACCTATATCCGTATCCGACCGTTTGCATACCTAATTCATACCCACCACGCCCGCTCAACCGAAACTCCACACCCCAGATGGCTCGACGCTATGGGTCGAAATCACCACATCGGCCACGAAAGTCTTCGGACACCCATCCTTGATCGATCAAAACAAGGACTACTTGTCCTAAAATTTTTATATCTGTGATGATTCTCCTGGCTAAGCGGCGAGAGGACACGAACCTTCTGCCTCCTGTTCCATGGAGCCCACACCCCATTGACTGCGTTCAGATTTCAAAGGCCCGCTGACCAACCACGCCCATCCCAACCGGTGCGACCCACCATCCTACGTGCCTTTCATGACAACGAACCGGGGATCAAATCAGCGTGCACCACAGAGCCTCCGCGGGCTCGTATGGGCTGCGGCGATTCCAGGCTCATGCAAGAGCTGGTCCTCCATTTAATTTCCGGCAGTTGGGTGTGCTCATTAATACGCTCACCCATCCTTCCTCCAGCTCTATAATTGACCCCCAACCCCCTCCCCATTCCACACCCCACACGCCTCCACTCTCCCCCACGGACATGACTTGTACCTGCGTCGTCCCCACCGTCGCCGGCGCCACACTCCAGCGCAGGAAGCCGGCGATGGAGAAGAAGACGGTCGTCTTCCACGGGGAGGAAGATTGGGGTCGGGAGAAGAAGTACGAGCCGGAATTCGATCTCGTCGAGTATGAGAAGCTGCCCGAGTACATGAAGGAGAACGAGTTCATAAGACGGTACTACCGGTCGGAGTGGCCGGTCAAGCATGCCTTCCTCAGCCTCTTCCGGTGGCACAACGAGACGCTCAATGTCTGGACGTAAGCATCTGATTACGTCATGAATGTCTGTTTTACACGGAATTTGGAAAGTTTGTCCATTCGTTTAAAGATTGTATTCGAATACCGGATGGTTTGCAGGCATTTGATAGGATTCTTGGTGTTCTTGGGGCTGACCATGATGCATCTGAGGGACGTGCCGGTGATCGCCGATCTGCTCAACAACTTCAATTTCAACTGGTACGTTCAACAACTCCATCTACTTGTTAGAAATCCTTTGCTTTTTGGGGATTCAGAGAGTATTGATCTCCAACGTGAGAAAGGAACGAAATAGTAAATAATATTTTATATCAGAAAAAAACGTGACAGCGTGATTTCTATTTTTTTAAAAAAAACATAAGATGGTGAACTCTACTTCAGAGAAAAATCAACGAATGCTCTTTAAAATAAGAGAAAATTAATGCATTAGTATGTGAGAAAAGACAGATCGCAAAAGTCAAACTTTCTCCCAATAAATTCAAGTTTATAATATCTATTTATTTATTTTTGAAGAAACCAATATTTAAAAAAAATGGATGGACGCTCAATTAATTTGTTAATATCCCTAAAAGACCCAAATGGCAGAAAAAATTGTATCATATGCATAAGTTTGTACTATTGGTTCGACTGCGAAAATTTGTTCAGATTCATGATCAACAGGTCGATAAATTGTGGGTAAAGATATCGACGGATAGCACCCGCACAAAGCATGGGTGTTCTATTCCAAACAGACTTCACACACTGTTCGCATGATGGAATAAGGAAATTAATTGTGGAATTAATTAATTAAATGGTAACAGCCTCTAGAAAAAAATACTGATTTTTGGAATAAATATATCCGAGGGTATCTATTTTTACCAGGAAGTGGTGGCCATCAATCAAAAGAGATTCTTACTTGGTTCCTTAGAATCGGGAAAGAATATGGATCACACGTTTGGAGCGCCATTTGGTGGTGGTTTGAAGCTTAAGAAGCGTGTGCCAGTTGTTTCCATGGAGGACACCTCATCCTCAACTACCTTTCCTCCTTTGCAATAAATTTTGGCCCAGCGAACGTAATTAATCTCGCCACCCAACTGCGCGAAAGGCTTCGTTTCGTTGCAGGGTTGGGCAGCGTTGGGTTGACCAAACTCGGAGTACACTTCCTTCCAAACATTTCAATCTTCCTCACAGTTTACTATTCACAGGGGTACCCCAACCCAACCTAACCCTGCCCAACCCTGCAACCAAACGAACCCTAGGGGCCTGTTTGGTTGCAAGGTTGGGAAGGGTTGGATTGGCCCAACCCTTCCCAACCCTCCAACCAAACAGTCCAATCCTCCTCACAGTTTACTATTCACAGGGGTACCCCTGCCCAACCCAACCCTGCCCAACCCTAGGGGCTTGTTTGGTTGATGGGCTAGACTGGGTTGGGTTGGATTGGGGTACCCCTGTGAATAGTAAACTGTACCCCTATGAATAGTAAACGGTGATGAGGATTGAGAGGGTTGGAAGGAGGAGTACACCAGTGTAACTCAACCCAACCCAATCCAAACCAGCAACCAAACATGCCTTAGGAGTATAATCCCCAAAATGGGGACGTCTCAACAAAAATATCCCCAGAATAGGGACTATTTGGAAATAATTCCCACAATGTAAATATATTTGCAAATCATTTACCGTTTCGTGTTACAAATTGTTTGTCGTGCTATATGGACCAGGGTTTAAAAAACCGGACCGGACCGGCTGGCCGGACGGGTTGGACCAGGAACCGGCCTCGACCCGGTCGGTTCGGCCGGTTTTAGGTAATTAATTTTTAAAAAAGAAAACAAAAATCAGATCAGACCGGTGGTTAGACCAGGTTGTCCTGGGTGGTTGGCCCGGGTTGAACCGATTTCAATGGTTTAGTATATTTTTTAAAAATAAAGATTTAAATAATGAAATAATAGGGTTTTATCAGTTGTACCCTTCTTTACTTCTACGATTTCAAGTTATGCGCCTCTCTTTTTTGGAATATAACTTGTGCCACTACTTTCTTAGAGTAATTTTCTAGAAGTAACTATAAATAAATTATTACAATAATATATTCGTATATAATGCTAGAAAATGTGATCACTTTTTATAGATTTTTTTCGAAATAGACAATCATGTTTTTCTGTTAAAGATTTGACATTTTAAATGATTATTTCATGGATATATAAATACATATTTACATATATGTATCCGGTTTTATCGGTTCAAAAAACCGATTCGACCGGTCGGACCAGTAAATTAAGCCCGATCCGATTTTTTCCGAGTTGATGGGAATGATGACGTCATGCTGACATCATCACCAGTCCGACCGGTTTCGACCGATGGTCCGACCCGATTGGACCAAATCGAAGACTAACGGGTTCGATGTCTGGTCCGATTTTTAGAACTAGGATATGGACGACCAATGTAAGGAACAAAATAAAAAAAACTCCATTAATTATGCTCTGTTTTAATTACCTCTGCCTGATATGTCTGGATTTGCAGGCCTATGGCAGCTGCAGCAGAAAATGTCTCGAAAGATCCCAGTCATTTCTATAAGGTTAGAAAATCGCATTCTTTCTTTTCCAGATTATTGTCGTTTTCTTATTAAACGTAAAAAATCAACGTAATTAAATGTGCACATCTGATGAAAGGTATCATGAGATGTATAGTTTTTTACGACTGGAAGCACACCCTTACCAATAAAGTCGATCGGGCTTAATATCGGCTTTTGGATGATGGTAAATAAATACCGAATTAAGAATATGAAATATCTGGTTATTGTACATTTGTCGTTATATTGTTTGTATTGATTTATATAGCAATACGATTATTTGATGTTTTCTCTTTAAAATTTGATTCAGGGCTCGGCGTTGATCAAGCTGCCGGGCTCGGACAACGGGGCGGTGGCGGCGGCGATGGGGGCTCCGAGGTGGCCGTTCATGGTGTTCATGGCGGGGTCGATGTTCTGCCTGCTGTGCAGCAGCGTGTGCCACCTCTTCTGCTGCCACTCGCAGCGGCTCAGCCTCTTCCTGTGGCGGATGGACTACGTCGGGATCGCCGTCATGATCGTCACCTCCTTCTTCCCCCCGATCTACTACATCTTCTTCTGCCAGCCAATCTGGCAGCTCCTCTACCTCTCGGCCATCTCCGCCTTCGGCGTCGCCACCGCCGCCACGCTACTCGCCCCGCGCTTCTCCACGGGCCAGTTCCGCGCGTACCGCGCATTCCTCTTCCTCGCCATGGGCCTCTCCGGCCTCGTGCCCGCCACGCACGCCGTGATCGTCAACTGGGACGAGCCGCAGAGGCCGATCACGCTGGCTTACGAGTCGGCGATGGCGGTGTTCTACGTGGTCGGCACGGCGTTCTACGTGGGCAGGGTGCCGGAGAGGTGGAGGCCCGGGGCCTTCGACCTCACCGGGCACAGCCACCAGATCTTCCACGTGTTCGTGCTGGCCGGGGCGCTGGCGCACTACGCCGCCGCGCTGGTGCTCATGGAGTGGCGCGACCGAGTCAGCTCCTGCTCGACCACCATCGTCTGAATATGATATGTATACTTTGGATCTCTAATGATGACTTTATTTATAAGAGTGTGATGCTGTTAATTCTTCTTTGGTGAGTGAAGTGATTGATTGTGGTTTGGAAATAGAGGAAGAGGTGATGTATTAATCAATATTCGTGGAGATGAATGCAAGTTATAGAGCTCGAGGCCATGTTCATATAAAACTTATATATAGTTTTTTACCTTGAGGATGAGTTGTTTTTTTCCGGGTAAATTACAATGGTTTCAAATTTCAGCGAAATTCAGTCGAATTTCCGTCGAATATCGATATCATGTTGAAATCGAAATTCGATCGAAATGACTGAAATGATCGAAATATGATGGTCCTAGTACAAAAACTGATCGAAATGACCAAAATTTCAGTCAAATTCCCATTGAAATTCGATCAAAATTCCGTTCCGATCTGTCACCGAAATGGTGACCAACACCGACATTTAGGGCCTTCTACATGGAGATATCATAGTTCAAATATACAATTTTCCAGTAATGATGTTTGATAGGATCCCATTTGTTATATTTGGTTTCAAGAATATTGCCACTAGCAAGATTGTGAAGAGCCAGTACAGTCCACCTAGATGTTAAGATCTAGGCCATACGCTTTTACAGGGCAAGTAAAGGAGAGCGGATCCTCAACAGTACTACATAGGTATGTTGTAAACCGAGAGCAAGCCCGAGCCGTTCGATCAAGTTCGAGCGATTCACACGAAATCTAGGTTTTTCTGAGCTCTTAACATATGAACCGTTCGATTTTGATTGAGCGGCTCCAGCTTGTTCTCAGTTTACAACAGACCTCTGCAGTATTGAAGGTGTTCCGCTCTACAAGTGAAACCTCCTAAACTCGTGTATAATTGTATTGGATGAGTTCCCTTTCATGTGGAAATTCGTCACATCTTCTCTGGAATATTTAGTATGATGGTTAACTTTTTTGCAAATGGATTTAGTGTCCGGAGCTATACCTGAGTCGTTCTCAAAGATAAGCGGTTCAGACAGCTTATTGGGCTCATGTCCAACTAGACTTGTCGACTACAACTCAAATGCTTTAACATTCCTTACTTATAACCCACTCTCACACTTTGTGAGTACCATATGTATGCTTATGTTTGGGAGTGTTTCAACATCTATCTCTTATATAAACAATATCCTTACCTCATTACTTATTCTCAATTATAGTGGTGACTTCGCGTTTCAACCTCTATTTCTTTCCGATGATCTCTTTGGTCGGAGTGGCTCCACTCATCTGTAGTCTTTTTCATTGTTAGAGATAGAGAACGGAGAGAGGGAGGAGGGGAGGGGCCGAAACCCCCAACCATTCTAACAAATTCCTAATATTATGAATATGAGCAATAGTTACTATGACAAATATTTGAAATTCTAATTGTCAATTATAGAAGATATTTTTTAGTGGGTTTTTCAAATCAAGAACAACTATGTAAAGCTACTCTCTGATCTCAACATACCGACACTCTCAAGTTTGTTTCAAAAACCTTCCCCTTATTCTATCTAGGTTTGCATTTTATTATCATTCATGGTTTGAAAAAAGCTTTTTGCCCATAATAATTGTATTATCTTTATTCTTGGCTAAGTGCTTTTCGATGACATTTCTTCCCAAGCAAAAGATAAGTCGCTGATAATATTGTGTACCTTGAAGCGTTAAGTATCTATTCTTATATAGAAGATAAATTGTTGTAAGTTGAATACTTGATAAATAATTTGCACTACACCAGAAGCACTTCGTAGTGTTTGTAATCCTTGAGAAGGTCAAGCTCATGCACAAAATGTAACCCTCATTTCAGATGATTATATCTGAATCTCAATGCATTGCCGTTTTGCTTGTTTCAATATTTATTTTATTTATGATTGTTTGAGTTAAAGTTTTCTCAGATACTCCATTGTAGAAAAGATTCTCTGCTGTTACAACAGAGGGCCGTTCGATTACGATCGAGCGGTGCATACTCCCATTGCATCGTAATTTAGAATCAGAGCTGCTAGGTTAGGTGATTTTGACATCACTTCCATCCACGTGCAATTATGAGGTCAAGCTGATTCCAAAAGGGCCATCTAAAACCAGGGTTTAAACAATTGGATCGGACCGATTGGTCGGACTGGTCGGAACGGGAACCGGCTCCGACCTGGTCAGTTCGGCCGGTTTTGTGTAATTAATTTCAAAAAAAATAAAAAATCGGGTCGGACCGGTGGTCAGACCGGGTCGACCGGGATGGTCGGACCGGGTTGACCTGGATTGACCCATTTCTGATGGTTTGGTAATTTTTCAAAAAACAAAGGTTAAATAATGAAATAATGGGATTTTTATCACTTGTGCTCTTCTTAACTTCTACGATATAAGTTATGTCCCTCTCTTTTTTGAAATATACGTTCTGTCGACACTTTTTTAGAGTAATTTTGTAGAAGCAACTATAAATAAATGATTACAATATTATATTCACATATAATTCTAGAAAATGTGATTAACTTTTGTAGAGTTTTACTCGAAATAGACGATTATATTATTTTATTGAAAGATTGGACATTTTAAACGATTATTTTATTGATATATAAATACGTACTTATATATATGTATCCAGTTTTATCGGTTTAAAAAATCGGTTCGACCGGTCTGACCATTAAATTAAGTTTGGTCCGATTTTTTCCGAGTTGATAGTAATCGATCCAACCGATTTGGACCGAACCGAAGACAAACCGATTCAATGTCCGATCCGGTCTTTAAAACCTTGTCTAAAACACATGTTCAACTTTGGGCCTGGATGGCCAGATTCAATTCAATTTAATTAAGCTACAAAATATTAGAACAAGCCCATGTATACATTTATTTCCCGATCCCCGTCTAAGAAATCCCCCGCTCGGTGGCGCCGTACTGCTCGCCCCAACTCACACTTCGCCGCCTCTCCAGTCTCTACCGCCACCACCAACACCACCTCGCATATCTACTTCCTTAAACCCTCCCCGCCGCTCTCCACCACTCACCTCCTCCCTTCGTTAAAACCACACCTTTTTTCCTCTGTACCTTCTCCGAGCCCTAAACCCTAAAGGAGGAGGAGGAGGAGAAGATGTACCTGTACAACCTGACCCTCCAGAGGGCGACGGGAGTGGTCTGCGCCATAAGCGGCAACTTCGTCGGGGGGAAGTCGCAGGAGATCGTCGTCGCCCGCGGCAAAGTCCTCGACCTCCTCCGCCCCGACGACACCGGCCGCCTCCAGACCCTCCTCTCCGTCGACGTCTTCGGCGCCATCCGATCCCTCGCCCAGTTCCGCCTCACCGGCTCCCACAAGGACTACGTCGTCGTCGGCTCCGACTCCGGCCGCATCGTCATCCTCGAGTACAACCGCGAGCGCAACACCTTCGACAAGGTCCACCAGGAGACCTTCGGCAAGTCCGGATGCCGCCGTATCGTCCCGGGCCAGTACCTCGCCGTGGACCCCAAGGGCCGTGCCGTTATGATCGGCGCCTGCGAGAAGCAGAAGCTCGTCTACGTCCTCAACCGCGACACCGCTGCACGCCTAACTATCTCTTCCCCGCTCGAGGCTCACAAATCCCACACAATTGTCTACTCCATCGCCGGCTTGGACTGCGGCTTTGACAACCCTGTCTTCGCTGCTATTGAGCTCGATTACTCCGATGCCGATCAGGACTCCACCGGGATGGCGGCGAGTGAAGCACAGAAGCACCTCACTTTCTACGAGCTAGACCTTGGGCTGAACCATGTTTCCCGAAGGTGGTCTGAGCCGATTGATAACGGGGCCAACATGCTGATCACTGTCCCTGGAGGCGGGGATGGACCAAGCGGGGTCCTTGTATGCGCTGAGAATTTTGTGATTTATAAGAACCAGGGGCATCCTGATGTGCGTGCTGTTATCCCCCGACGTGCCGACTTGCCTGCGGAACGAGGTGTTCTTATCGTCTCTGCGTCGACTCACAAGTACAAGACAATCTTCTTCTTCTTATTGCAGACGGAGTATGGTGATGTCTTTAAGGTTACTCTTGAGCATGAGGCTGAACGGGTGTCCGAGCTGAAAATAAAGTACTTTGATACCATACCCGTGACTTCCTCCATGTGTTTGCTTAAGACTGGTTACTTGTTTGCGGCATCGGAATTCGGAAACCATACCCTTTATAGGTTCAGGGCTATTGGTGAAGGGGATGATGTGGAAGCATCCTCGGCGACGTTGATGGAGACTGAAGAAGGGTTTCAGCCTGTCTTTTTCCAGCCGCGGAAGCTCAAGAACCTGGAGAGGATTGGTCAGGTAGAGAGTCTCATGCCTATCATGGATATGAAGGTGATGAACCTCTTCGAAGAGGAAACACCTCAGGTTTTCACGTTGTGCGGAAGGGGTCCTAGATCGTCGCTTCGCATCTTACGACCTGGTTTATCAGTGAACGAGATGGCTACCTCGCAACTTCCTGGTGTTCCCAATGCTGTTTGGACTGTTAAGAAGAACATCAGTGATGAGTTTGATGC
Organism: Ottelia alismoides; assembly: GCA_037367405.1. Lineage (NCBI taxonomy): Eukaryota > Viridiplantae > Streptophyta > Magnoliopsida > Alismatales > Hydrocharitaceae > Ottelia > Ottelia alismoides. The sequence continues at coordinate 123,558 of JAZKJV010008063.1, read as the reverse complement.
TTACATTGTTGTTTCTTTTGCAAATGCCACTCTTGTGCTTTCTATTGGAGAGACTGTGGAGGAAGTTAGTGATAGCGGGTTCCTCGACACAACGCCTTCGCTTGCTGTGTCGTTGCTCGGAGATGATTCGTTGATGCAGGTGCACCCAAATGGAATCCGTCATATAAGGGAGGATGGGCGTATTAATGAGTGGAAAACCCCTGGAAAGAAGACTATAGTTAAGGTGGGTTCTAATCGGCTTCAGGTTGTGATTGCATTAAGTGGAGGCGAGCTTATATATTTTGAGATGGATTTGACCGGACAATTGATGGAGGTAGAGAAACACGAGATGCCCGGGGATGTTGCTTGTTTAGATATTGCTCCGGTCCCTGAGGGGAGGCAGAGATCCCGATTTCTTGCCGTTGGATCATATGACAACACTATTAGAATCTTGTCATTGGATCCTGATGACTGCATGCAGATCTTGAGTGTACAGAGTGTGTCTTCACCACCGGAGTCTCTTCTCCTGCTAGAAGTGCAAGCCTCAACAGGGGGTGAGGATGGTGCTGATCACCCAGCCAGTGTATTCCTTAATGCCGGTTTACAAAATGGCGTTCTCTTTCGAACTGTTGTCGATATGATTACAGGTCAGCTCTCAGATACCCGATCTAGATTCTTGGGTCTGAGACCACCTAAATTGTTTTCAACTATTGTAAGAGGACGACAAGCAATGCTTTGCTTATCTAGCAGGCCGTGGCTTGGATATATCCACCAAGGGCATTTCCTGCTAACACCTTTGTCATGTGATACTCTTGAATATGCCGCATCGTTCTCATCTGATCAGTGTGCTGAGGGTGTTGTTGCTGTAGCTGGAGATGCTTTGAGAATTTTCACAATAGAACGTCTAGGAGAGACATTTAATGAACAGGTAATCCCTCTGAGATATACACCGAGGAAATTTGTACTACTTCCCAAGAAGAAGCATATAGCTATTATTGAAACTGATCAAGGGGCATTCACTGCCCAAGAACGTGAGGAGTACAAGAAAGAGTGCTTCGAAGCTGGTGGTGGGGCTGAAAATGGGAATGCAAATGACATGGAGCAAATGGAGAATGGTGGTGCTAGGGAGGATGAGGGGGAAGATATACTCTCCGATGAGCAGTACGGTTATCCTAAGGCTGTATCTGAGAAGTGGGCGTCATGCATTAGGATTCTAGATCCAAGGAATCAAAACACGACCTGTATATTGGAGCTGCAGGATAATGAGGCTGCATTTAGTGTCTGCACTGTAAATTTCCATGATAAGGAACATGGAGCTCTTCTTGCAGTTGGAACAGCAAAAGGCTTGCAGTTTTGGCCCAAGAGAAATCTTACTGCAGGTTTTATTCATATTTACAAATTTGTTAATGAAGGCAAAGGCATCGAGCTGCTGCATAAAACCCAAGTAGAGGGAGTACCTCTTGCATTGTGCCAGTTCCAGGGGAAATTGCTGGCTGGTATAGGGTCCGTGCTTCGTGTGTATGATTTGGGAAAAAAGAGGCTGCTGAGGAAGTGTGAAAACAAACTCTTTCCCAACAGTATTCTTTCCATACATACATATCGGGACAGGATCTATGTTGGTGACATTCAGGAGGTATGAAAGGTCTAGTTTGCATTAATGATTTTCATTGTGATTACATTTCATGGTTTTCATGCCTCGAAACCATGGTTAGTGTACATATACATCCTGGGAATTTCCATATTCTGAGCTGGCTTTTGTTATTCATGGAGAAACCATAGGGTTGATGCATGACTATTTAACCTGGATACCATTATTAAGGAAAAAGTTAATACCTGTTTTTTGATATATTTGTGCGTAAATTTCTGTCTGAAGTTAAAACTTCTGGAGGTACTCATCTTGTCAGTTCTTTACTTGGAAGATAGTTTGTAAAAATATTTAAAAAATGTTTGTTGATTCCTACTAATTTATAATTTATTTAAATATAGACTATTCGTTTACAATCATCACCTTATCTCTATATGAAAATTGTGCACGAAATTGACTTTTTTGGGGGGGTGGGAGTGGGTTGAGAAGTTTGATTAATGCTTGTTAATTTTCTTAATGAGATCATGCCACCTTGTGTGATTGATCATTTGCGTCAAATGCGTATTGTAATAACTTCTTTACTAGAGATTCTTTGGATAGTGTGCCTGTTGCTCAAAAAATAGAAAAGTACTCTTTACCTTTTGTTTCCGCATATGTTTGAGTTGGGTAACTTATCACGACTTTAGCGAAATATTCATTTTTGAGATGCTTCTGTTAAGTATTCCATGCATCCTTTCCTTTTTTAGGAAAAAGGTGGACATCCAAACTCCAAAGTGATGCGCCGCCATCCATTTCTTATGTAAATTATATAGTAATAATTAAAACTGCCCTAAATTAGTAAGATCTTTGATCATTCTCCCATACGTTATCCGCATGGAGCCTATCCTGATGAAACACTACTCGATTCCGAGCTAGCCACATGGCCTAAACTTTCATAATCCCCAGCATTCTATTCTTGTCTAAACTAATCCGGTCCATGATTAAAGATTGCAAAAATATCAATGCCAGACGTGTTGAGTCCCATGATATCTGTCTCGATCCGGACAAATCACGATCCCTTATAGCGGAAATATATATGCCCTATATCTTCTTGACAATTGGTGCATTTAGGCAAGACCCATCAACTCCCTGGAAAAATCTCGCCCTATGATTAATCATTTGCACATGTCCCCATACTAGATCCAAAGGAAGATCTTTATCTGGAGTAGAATCTTCCAAGTACACAACCGCTTGCAATCCACATCAATAGTACCAGGCCAAACAACGGAAGTTGAGAGCATGATGTACACCATCTTGTCAGAAAATGTCCCATCAGTCAATACCTAATGTTCACAGATGATTAATTAGCCATCGACATTTGCTAGGAGACCAAAAAGCAACTGGAACTTATCCACCCCATGTTTAGAGAGCGACAATTGGAAAGTAGGTGACCAACTCCGTGAGCATATGAGTGTTGTCCTAAACTCCTGAATCGATTATTAAAACGGATTTGAAAGCCATTTCAATCCACTATAATAGGCTTCAAAAGCTGGTTCACCTCCGGTAGAGTTGAACTCATGTGGCATGCCTCTTCGGAAAGTAGATGTTGTGACACCCATTGACTCGTTCAGGACCATAAAATCTTCATCGATCTTTCGCATCAAGCAACACATGAGGTTATACTCCTCCTCGAAAATGTGTTGCCTATTTAGTTAGAGCCTGATGTGGAGAAAGCCATGATGACTAAGACACCCTGAGCAGGGGCAGAACCAGGAATTTTATCAAGGAGGGCAAGTATACACATTATGTATAAGAAAAAGGTTAAAAAATGTATTTTCAAATGCTATTTTTTTAAAATAGAGTGAATAATTTCAACAATGATTTTTAAAATTTGATAAACTTACCATGTCAATGTTATTTGAATTTTTCAATAAGGCATAGACTATTTTTTTCAATGGTGAATTTTTAATAGTTTTATTTAAAATTTTTCATATTTTAAAATAACAAACAAAATTTATTTCATTTACAAAGAGAACTAAAATTAATGGGAGAGATAAATGATCCCCGATCTCATTTTATATCAAATTGTACTTATTCAGAAATAATTTTTTAACAAAGAAATGATGTAATTATTATTTTTAAGCAGAAGAAAGGATGGAGATAGGTAAAGTGAGTAGAGCTAATTTTTTTAACAAAAGTGGAGAGGGATAGGTTTGAACCTTGGTGGAATAATTGGAAGACACAACACTTTGCCAATAAGCCATTGCACATTTAATGATAATTTTCAGAATTATCCTTTTTAGATTTTAAACTTGGAGCAGGGGCCATACCAAAAATTAACAACATTATATAATTGAAATGGAGTAATTAGGGGGGGGGGGGGGATGGCCCCCTTCAAAAGTATACTAGTTCCGCCCTTGACCCTGAGCATATATGACCTTAGACACCCTGAGCATATGAGTGTTGACTAAGACACAATGTTGAGGAAAATGATCGACAAGTACTGAACTCCTGAACGATTATTAAGACGGATTCGAAAACTATTTCAATCCACTATAGTAGGCTTCAAAAGCTGGACCACCTCCGGTAGAGTTGAACTCATGTGGCATGCATCTCCGGAAAGTAGATGTTGTTTCACTCATTGACTCGTTTAGGACCATAAAATCTTCGTAGATCTTTCGCATCAAGCAACACATGAGGTCATACTCTTCCTCGAAAATGTGTTGCCTATTTAGTTAGAGCCTGATGAGGAGAAAGCCATGATGAAACTTCCCTTGCAATCTTTTATAGACTTATGCCCAACACGGGCGCTGGAGGACATCCTACTGAATGCTCTTTTTTGGCTTAATACAACCTCCCATCGACCTGTTGTTGGACTATGGGAAACCACGTTTCTGCAGGGAGCCATTGAAAAAGTTCACGTCCAAATTATCATATGCCTTTGCAAAGTCTACCTTTTAGAGAAGACCCCTCGGTCCCACTCTTTACCAACCGGTTGCAATCTTCATGGCAACAAAATGCTTTCTAGGATTAACCTGCTGTAAGTAAAAGCTCACTGCATTAGAGAGACCAATCCGATGACCATGTGGTACATTCTCTTTGCCAACATCTTTGCAATCAAGAGATAACCTCCACCCTCTTCGTTGCAGCTTTCTTTTGAAGCAAGTTGCAAGTCCTAATGAGTATTACTTTAAATGTCGTATTTCTGTTATGTTTGTCCAAAGCATGGAACGTGAACTTTGAAGGAATTTTGCTGATGTCATCAGAAATAACTTCAAATTGTTTTTTCTTCAGAAATTAAAATTTTAAATGTTCCTTAAACAATAAACAAGATGTAATTGCACATTTGGCAGGTAAAAAAGATGTGTAATTAGAATATTTGACTTATATTACATCATATACAATGGAATATAAATGTGTCAAAAAAGTATAATATGCAAATATTACATAGATGTGCGTGTTGTTATATTCACTTAGAACCGTTTATATATAACCAGTCATAAATGTGTGCAGATATGTGTGTGTATCGGGGGAGGGGGGGGGTGGATGTGACGATAAGCACATGCACTTTGAAAATTGTGGTCGAATCCCTCCTTTTCCTTTCCCCAGGAAGGAGGTTTCTGAGTTGGTTGACTTTTAGACCTATCTTGTCGAATGTTGTATTTTGTTCATGTCAAAAGTTCTCTCACTAATATATTGTGAGATGTCATGATTGATATTATCTCCCTAGTCCGAACAATGTTTATTCCCGAAGAGGCAGATGCTGGATTATATGGTGATGACTATGAAGATTGTGGGTAACTGAAAGTGACGACATGTAATATGTATGCTTTGCAAGGTGGACTAATCTAAAGCTTATGACAATGTGGACCGAGTCCTCTGGGTTTCTTTGGTTAAACATGTTTACCCAGACACAGATTACTTGGATGAAATTTGTGTCACTATTGCTTGGTGTACGTCAATTGTGGGTCAGTGTTCGTTTTTTTCAACCACGTGGTGTTTGGCAGGTGTGCCCTTTGGCTTTGCTTCTCTTTGTCTAGTAGCTAATGCTCTTGTTATCATAGTTGGGCAAGTGGTCTTGATGGGAACCTTCACAATGATTTCCCATTCTGTCCTGCAGCATGCTGATGATATAATCGTCTTCACTAAGGGTTATATGGCAGAGGATTAGGGAATGACCGTAGTGCTTGATATTTTGAGAGATTTGTGAGCTTAATATCAACCACTCCAAATCTGCTTTTGTTCTTTTGAAACTCTTCGAGATGAAGATTGCTGATCGTGGTAGAGAGTTTGTTACGCCTTGTGATCCCTCTTAGTCGACAACTTGGTGGCATGCCGCATGCCATTGATAAAATGGTGCAAAAGCACTACGGGTGGGAGGCAACGTATTTCTAGTGAGGGACGTCTTGTTTGTTGAAGGTTGTGCTTGCTCGTTCCTTTTTTTTCATTTCAACCTGTCTCCTTCTGATGGGGATTCGTCATTGCCTCGAGGCTATCAGGAGGGGTTGTTTTGGAGTAACTTGAATGGCACTACCAACAGTACCATGTAGTAGGATGGGATACCGTCTCTTTGCCTGTGGATTATGGAGGCCTTGGTGCACTGCGGCTTGAGGAGATGGAGAAAGCATTTTCGCTCAAATAGACGGCGGGGGAGCAGGAAGACTTGACTTGCATGTTGATTGGACGCATTTATGGCATTCATGTTCAACGATCCATTGAGCTGAGGTTTTACCATCTCTCCTCAACTTTCTGGAAGGGAGACACACGTGTGCCCTGTACTGGGGGATAACTACTCTATCAAATTCTGCTTTGATGATTGATCAGGCAATGATGCCCTTTATGCCCTTCTACCACGTCTGTATGCAGTGGCCTCTATACAGAATATGGTGGTTTCTGAAGCTTATGTTAACGGGGTTGTGGCTTCCAACTTGCTGCTTTGTGTGTTCGAAGTAGATCTGGAGTTCTTAAATCTCGCGGAGGAGCTTAATTCTGCTGTGGGTCCCTCTGACTGCTGTGATCACTGGAGTTGTGGTGTTAATTTTTCTGTAAAGAGAGCACAGAGGGCAATCTCTACGTCCACTAGCTTTGATCAGGGTGGTCTGAAACATAATTGCAAGCTGATTTGGAATCAGAAGTTGCCATTAACAGCCAAGATTTTTCCTTGGCTTCTGAGACAAAAGAGATTAATAACTAAGTTGCAGAGATCTATATTTACTTCGGATGCTGACAATGAGTATTTGCATATCGAACCCAGAGGAGCTGGAAGCCTGGAAAACGTCTTCTTGAAGTGCGATCGGGTTAAAGAGATTTAGGTGGTCACTGATATTCCTTGGAATGATATCTTTAACATTGAGAACTTCTGGGTCTTCATTGGGGAATGGGCAATTTAGACCTATGAATGAGCAATCGAGGCATGTTGCTACTTTAGGGGTCACTTGGTTTGCCTAAAGGGTATTCTTTCGTGAGGAGATATGTTATGTTCAGAGTGTTCTCCACCATGCCATTACTCTTCGTGAGTCGTGCTTTTGTAACATAATTTAGTGATTATCTATGGGTCGAACACCAATGTGGGTACATCTCTCTTTTTTGAGTAAAAGATTGCGATTGATGGTACACCTTGCATCCTAGCTTGTCAATTTGCTCGATATAAGATGGGGATCTCGCTACCTGATTAACAAGATTTTTTTTGGGGGGGGCTCGGGGCGGAGTCACCGAAACCTATAAGGTATGTTTACGTTATTTGAGTGAGACCACATACAAGGAGTTGATCTCAATTTTCTTATAAGAGCAAAGGGGCTCATCAAAGAACCACATAAAAATATCTCGTTTAAAATTAATGTATCAAAGATAAAACAAAATTAGGAGAAATTTCTGCAAGAATTAGATAAATTTCTGGAAAGGATTTTTTTCCATTTCTATGAGAATGGGCAAAATTTGGTAAAACATGGTCGAATATGGCCTGAAATCCAGGTAATGGTAGCATTGGGAATACCGATATTGCCATCTCGGCAATATTAAAATACCAGCAGTACAGAACCGATCTTTGTCAATATTTAAAGCGATGTGAGTTTGTCGAAACCCCATGTTACCTGCAGGAATTTCTTCACAACTACCCCCAACTCATCTCTTAGAAGATCCCATAATTCCTGATAGAAAGCCACTGGACTATTTGGACCTTGTGAACCTCGCTTCAAACCTCACAATGCACTTCTAATTTGCTCGTCTGAAACCTAACGGGTGAGTCCCGTCACCTCATCAACCCAGGGGATGACCATCCCCTTTCCTTGACTATCTAAATTTGCTATCTTGAATGTCTAGGCGTGAATTTCCTAAAATGCGAGCACGAATAAATCTATACTCACTGTCAGACACCTGACACCCTCCAGATGCTCCATCTGATTCTCTGCCTCAGTTAGCTGCAGATACAAAGTCTGAATACAGGATGGTGGCACAAAGGGTATACATGATTCTTTGTCTGACACTTCTTGACATCTTTTTTCAAAAAAGATAATTCGTAATGATAGGAAGATTAAAATTTTGCAGGCCTTTTACTGTCTCTATTGTCGCACTTCAGATTTATAAGCAGGCTAATGTGAGCCACTCTGCAAATGTTGCCAACAAAATTAGGTTATTAAAACTCAAGGATCTGACCATTTTTATGATTGAAACATAGGTCTCTGGTTCATAGGTTTTGCATATGAAACTGGAGCGAGAACGTGAAATCTAGTTGCAAACCAGGAAGAAAGCCTGTTTCTCTGGTTCTTGACTTTGAGATTACTTTAGTTATAAATTATATAAAATCTTGCATTCCTTCCTAGATTTTTTTCTTCTTCCAAGGGTCCTGAGAATCTCCATGACTACAGGCATTTTCCTGTACACAATTGGGGCAGATGTGTAAATAGAACTCAGTTTGCAGTTGTTGGATTTGGATGCAATGCATCTGGAGACTCCGGCTTTGGATTCATAATTGTTAATCAAACCTATCTTCATTTATATCCAGATTGGATATCTATGACGTTCAAAGAGTAGTATATGTGCTAGTTATAATTTACAAGATGATGGTAGTGTTCTATATTCTTAGACTGCATCGTTGCTAGTGTATGTGAAATATGTTATGTTAAACTGTGGATATTTTAGATATAAGTCAAGCGTATCTGTATCACCTTTTGCAGATAGGCACTGGATTATCCATTTTTAGTTCACTAACATTGTGTTTCTTTGTTGTCATTGACAGTCATTCCATTATTGCAAATATCGGAGGGACGAAAATCAGCTCTACATATTTGCAGATGATAGTGTTCCTAGGTGGCTGACTGCTGCATACCACATTGATTTTGATACAATGGCAGGAGCCGACAAATTTGGGAATGTATATTTTGTGCGCCTGCCCCAGGATATTTCGGATGAAATAGAAGAAGACCCAACTGGTGGAAAGATAAAATGGGAGCAGGGTAAGATGAATGGTGCCCCCAACAAAGTGGAAGAGATCGTGCAGTTCCATGTTGGGGATGTTGTAAGTTGCCTGCAAAAGGCTTCGCTCATACCTGGAGGTGGTGAATGCATCATATACGGTACTGTAATGGGAAGCCTAGGGGCTTTGCTAGCATTTACGTCCAGGGAGGACGTGGACTTCTTTTCACATTTGGAGATGCACATGAGGCAGGAACATCCACCTTTATGTGGAAGAGATCACATGGCCTATCGTTCTGCCTACTTTCCCGTCAAGGTGCACGTTCTGATCTGAAACTCTCCATATATTCTTGTTAAACACAAATTTTTTAAATGTTTGAGGTTTAGGGGCCTGCATCCTAGGGTGCATAACTACCCATAATCAACCTTATGTTAAAATGAAGTTTTGGTGGTCATATTCATTAAGTGCAATAAGATTATTATTTTTTCCCATATTCAGCATTCCTATTCCCATCATTAAAAATGATATCTTAGTTTGTGACATTTGGCCCCCAATATTGACCATTGTTGAGAAGGTAAGGGTGTTTGATTGAGGAAAAATTTGTTATACGACATTCTTATCAGCTGGCATGGATCACCGGTATTTTATTTTTAAAGGTTAATTATAGGTACTGGTCATCTAGTTTATACCGTTATAGGCAAAACCTGATGCACCTTGTCTTTAGGATCTCTTTTCCATTTATACTATACTAGTAGGTAAATGTATGCTTTTGTTTTTCCGTCGTTAATGGAATACGAACTCGGTGTTTTCCGCTGTAAATTTTCTTGTTGTGGCAGATCATCAGTTGGAAATATGTTTGTTCGATGATTAGTTAACTGATAAGTATGTATGGTTGGCGAGATTGCAAAATAAATCTACTGTAGTCATGAAGTTGGAATAAATCTGCACCCCTATTCTATGTAAGCTCATACCATGGACGTCTCTTCATTAGCTTTCAGCAAAAAGATGATGTAATTTTTAGCATGGTCATTATAAAGGATATCTGAAGCCGTGTAAAAAAATTATAGAGGCCGCTCTTAAAAGTAGAAATAAATTGTCGTGCTGTCTATTTTCTGAGATAGTGCTGATAACATCTTGTTATTCTCTGCAGGATGTGATCGACGGGGATCTCTGTGAGCAGTTCCCAAGTCTTTCTATGGATATGCAGCGGAAGATTGCAGATGAATTAGATAGAACACCTGGAGAAATATTGAAGAAACTCGAAGATATCAGAAATAAGATCATATAAGGATGGTGAACAAGTAGGACGATGCGATCGAAAGGAAAGTCTCCAGTCACACAGCTGTTAACTCAGGCCACATGACCAGGTTCTAAGTATATTTCTTATCCATGACAAAATCAGAGTTCTCAGTATCCATGTATCTGAGTTTCTCATGAATTATAATCCGTGAAGTGGATCTCTCATCATCATTCGGCCCACCAATTTAGGCTTTTTGTTTAACTACTTGATTATAGCCCTTTCCGGTACTCAGGAATAAAAAGAAACCTGGGTTTTTATAACATGAGAATCTGAAAGGTGGGGATCTGAATGATTTATCGCGGTTTTTTAGTTGAAGGAGTTGGAGTTAGCGCTGTTGCTTCTATTAAGGGGCGTTCGCCTTCAGCTGCAATGGCACCATTAACTGGCTGATGATCATGGAGATTTATACCCTCAGCCAACACATTATATATATTAGCAGTAACTGTGCGAAATTTGACTTCTTGGAGAACTGGATAGGTATGTATGTATTTTTGTGCTCTTCTATTTCTGGAAGGCTAAACACAATGCCTTTGTAGGTTCTAATCTTGAGAGTTTTTATTTGAAGCCTGGTTGCTCATGTCTGTAGCAGCCACACTGTGCTAGCCGTGGTTTCCGTAATTCGCGGTAGGTTCATGGTGTCTTTTCTACTTTAGAGGGCTCATGTTTTATTAACCTGCAGAGTGCTCAGCTAGCTTTCGTTCCTTATGTTTAGAAACATTGAAACTTTCTTGCTCGAAGACGACTATGTTTTATTTGAACCATGGGGTTTGATTGTGTCCTATGCTTGGATAATTCCCTGTTCATTTGATTGTCTCCTATGTTGATTAGCTTTTGTCTAGACACACCTTGTGGAAATGGATGCTTAACTTGTACATCTTCTAGGTCATGCATATTTATTTATTTACATGTCTTGCTAGCTATCATGTCATCAACTGGTAGTTGGAGCTAAGGGCAAAGGAGGTGTTTACATGGTATAGAGTTGGGGTTAGATATAGAATAGAGCTCCATCAGAACGTGGCATTATTATGGTAGGAATGCTAGTTTCTATGAGAATTCTATGCTTTGAAAACCTTGTGAACTTTATTCTATTTTTCCTGGAGTTGTTTTTATGCATTGTACATACAGAGGGTTTGATCATGTGAGAGTCTCAGATTGTGAGAGCACGAGAGACAATGAGTCTGGACTATTAGATTCTGCTCATCTCTCTCCTCCTCCAATCCACTAATGTGTGATGAGCAGAATCTAATGGTCCTTGCTCATTGCTCTCATAATCTAAAGCTCTCACAGGATTAGCCTGCTCTCTCTGTATATATTAGGTTTTTTTCTTGGACATGCTTCCCTCGTGCATGGGGAAAACGAAAATGGCACGAGTATTTTTAGGTTCAAAAATCCAATTTGTATATATGATCCCTGTTCACTCAAAGAGTATTTTTATTTGTAAGCTGCACATTCTCATGTAGCTTTTTCTTTATATCGCTTTGTAAAGATGGTTCCACCTCCTCAGTAATCCATTGCACCACTAAAGAAAAATTGACTTCGATATCATTAGTAGTGTTATCGTTATAGACCGAGTTGTTTCGAAGAAAAACTGAAAACACATTTGGTTTTAACTCTAGTTACAGTCGTTTACGTCTCAAGCTGTCAAGTACTAGAATTCAACTCCCGTGTTGTGCTCTTATATCTTGTGTGTACTCTATTTAACAAAACTGAGAGCAGATAGAGGAGGGCATCTGTGGACATACCGTTAGGTATATCTATGAATAAAGAAAGAAAGAAGGGAAGAGGTGAGCGTGTGGGGCTCTCCTTCCGCCCGTGACGAACCGCGTGGGTCCGGAGAAGACGATTAATCCTGGAAGGGACAGGGGTCCTTTGTCAGCTCCTTTCTCCCCAAATCTATTTCCCTCTCTAATGTCGTCGGACTGATAGGTGGGTTGGGTTCATACGCGTACGGGATCAGGGGATTTGAAGTGTAGATCATATGCTCTATATCTCAACCACAAACATACTACTTAGGGATGCAAATGGTTACCAATGTATTCATATCCGATTTGTAACCGTATCCTTTTTATATAGATTTTGACATCTGTATCCGTTTTAAAATGGATACGGATATATCGTTTTGATACCCGCAAACATCCGTATCTATATCCGTTTTCAAATACAAATATAGTCATATACTCATTTTCAACCATATATAACATAAATTTATACCTCATTTTTACCAAATTTTAATAATTTTTATGATACACACACATTTAGTAAATTAGTATCATCTCTTTTCCATCCAATTCTTATATATTTAAGTCGATTTTATATAGTATTTCTAACATTACTCGTGTGCGATCAGTATCTGTTTTACATCCATATCCGTTTTTTTAAGGATAGGTAATATAGTTTTAATATTCGTCAATATCTGTATCTACATCCGTATTCGTATTAAAAAACGGATAAGGATACGGTAATACCTATATCCGTATCCGACCATTTACATCCCTATATGTACTTGTACCAATGTTTCTTATCGAAACGGTCGGATGCCATCATTATTATTCAAAATTGGATTAAATCCACAATGAATCCATCTCTGCCATTGCTGCTCATTGATTATCCGCCTCGTACGCCCTCTCTTCAATAATTCAAAAAATAGAATCAACATGATCGAGCTTCCTTTTGGAATGGAGCTCCTGTTATCAATAAATTATACCTTACCTAATGGAATCCCCTATCTTGATTTAAAATCAATGGTGACCAGGAATGTTATATAGATCTTCAACTTCTCAACATATATAATTCTTCTATTTTAAAAGTCTTACATGGAAAACTCGTGAAGTTTGCGAGTTGATTGCATGAGAGAGGGATTACTACTTGACAATTTGAATTTAGGCATTTTCAATATAGGTCAACCGATCCACTTGACTCGTACCCAACAAATTATCGGTATCGATTTTCCTTAATAACGATCCGATGACCTACGACCCCGGACGTTGCCATCACTCCATGATTCCACTAAAACAGATCTTGTATTGTAGCAGCAGAAGCAGTAGGAGAGCATTGTTGTTGGATCGCGATCCAACGGTTCAGCTCTGATGGTAAGTGGAATTGGCTATACCTAAAGCAGCTTCTCCTGTTAAAAGTCCCACAACATATAAACAGATCCATCATCCAATTTCCACCTCACTCTCTCCCACCACAACCACCATGGCCACTCCCATCTTCCTCTCCCTCCTCCTCCTCCTCCTCCTTCACAATCCCCTCGCCGCAGCCTACTGCACCACCAGCCCGTGCAGGCCCACCGTCCCCGCACAGCCCGCCGTCGTCCCACCGCACTCCATCCCCAGCAAGCTCCCTCCTCCCAACCCCTTCTGCCCCCGCGATGTCCTCAAGCTCGGAGCATGCGCCAATCTGCTCGGTGCAGTCAACATCCTCATTGGCACGCCCCCCTCGGGCTCCGGCTGCTGCCCGCTGCTCGGCGGGCTCGCGGACGCAGAGGCTGCCGCTTGCCTCTGCACGGCCTTGAAGCGCAACGTGCTGGGAGTCATCGCCACCGACCTCTCCGTCGCACTCAGCGTCGTGGTCAGTAGCTGCAAGAAGGCGATCCCTGATGGATTTAAGTGCATCTGATTAGTTAATAATTAATCTGAAGGCTGTCTTTGTTTAGTCAGTAGTGTTTGCTTACGTTCATCTCCATCTCTCGTGATCAACCTCACATGTGTTGGCCATTCCTCGTCTCAACTTTGACCAATCATGCATGTAATCTAGTCTGTTTAGGCGTATTGATGCTGGTTTTCTTCATTGCTGTGCAATTTAGTCAGCTTGATCGTAAAATAAACTTGTGTTCTACGTTGTTAACTAAGATGCTTGGCATTTTGTGATCGAATACTATTATGCAGCATTTTGCGAACATCGAAGAATGTTGTGAATATTGTCCAGATCCATATATGCGTTGTATGTGGTTTATTTTTTTGGGCAGATCTTTCCCTCTCAAAAACTAACGGATGGTCAAATCTTATGGGGTTTTTAACATAATGTAGGGAAAGTGGGAGATTAATACCACACGGGAATCGCAGACATGATGACCTGCAAGTACAAAGATGCAGGGATCGGGTCGTCTGCAGCGGATACGGCAGCATACTCTGCACTAACCGTTGGAGCCGCTCGATCTTTATCGAATGGTTCGCACGATTCCACACTTTTTGTGAGCTCGTACCTGCAAATTCGTATGAACCACTCAATCAAGATCAAACGACTCAAGTAATTAATGTAGAAACAACAGACAATCCATGCACCAAAGATGCAACCTCAGAGTTAGGAGGAGCAACTTTACAATTGGACAAAAAAGCAGCCATGTGATTTCTCTCGCATGTCTTGCTGGATGCTTTGTCACCTCGTGATCCCATATATTTGTCTACGATTTCTCTGTGTCCCACTTCCAGAGAAAAGTACATTCAGCAATGCTATATTTGATTTACTTGTAATTGAGATTTTTTACCTCCCTCGGTATTCGCAGTGATCCCGGTTCGACTTTTACCTAAGATTTTAAAAATCGGATCGGACATTGAACCGGTTAATCTTCGGTTTGGTCCCACCAAGTCGGATCGTCCGTCCAAACTAACCGGAACGGTGACGATCTCAGCATGATGTTATCATTCCTATCGGAAAAAATCGGAACGAGCTTAATTTACTGGTATGATCGGTCGAACCGGTTTTTGAACCGATAAAACCGGATACATATATGTAAATATGTATTTATATATCAATGAAGTAATCATTTAAAATGTCAAATCTTTCAACATAAAAACATGATTGTCTATTTCAAATAAAACTCTACAAAAGGTAGTCACGTTTTTTAGCACTATATATGAATATAATATTGTAATAATTTATTTATAGTTGCTTCTAGAAAATTACTCCAAGAAAGTAATGACACAAGTTATATTCCAAAAAAGAGAATGAGATAACTGAAATTGCAGAAGTTAAGAAGGGTATAAGTGATAAAATCATATTATTTCATTATTTAAACCTTTATTTTTTAAAAACATACTAAACCATCAATTCCGGGTCAATCCGGGTCAACCTGATCTATTTTTTTTCTTTTTTTAAAAAAATTAATTACCTAAAACCGACCGAATCGACCAAGACGAGGCCGATTTCCGATCCAACCGATCGATCTGGTTCGATTTTTTAAACACTGCTTTTACCTGAACAAATCACAGCGAATCATTCTTTACAACTTATTAAGTTTGAATCAACTAATTGTTGAATAATGTAACTTATCATAAGCCCTCTTTGGAATCGGCTCTATCGCTGTTGCCTATCTGCACAATGCCCTCAACTTTTTGGGTGCGCAGATAAACATACACAGACACACAAATACATAAACAAAATATCTATAATATAATATATATATATCGAAAATTTTAATTGAGGTATGATCTTTCCACAGTGAAATATTGGATATTTCTTATTTTCTTAGCTTGAACTCATTTTAATCTTCTTAACACTTTCTAAGTATATTTACTAACAAATCTTACACATTCTCCTCTCCTTCCTATCTTATGCCTATGGTGTCTCCTTCTATCCATTGAATGATGATGGGTCGAGAACGCCAATGCTCAAATTGTCCCCATCTTTCGTCATGATGAGGTTTCCATCACCTTCACTCAAAAGAAACGAGAGGGGCACTAACATCATGACATTGGCGAAGCAACCAAGCACTACAAAATTATGCTATAATCGTTACAAAATTAGGCTATAATGATATTTTTTCAACAAAAGTTATTAAATTATCCATCGTTAAATATATAGCAACGATATTATTTTTTGTGAAATAACTTTTTCTACTTTGTCGTTATTAAATATAGCAATGATATTATTCTTTGTGAAATGGTGGTAGTAGATGTACTATGCTCGTTTTGTGATGTTAGTGTTGTGATTAAATGATGATCTCTTTGATGGTATTTAGAGACAATCTAAGAAGGTGGAGTTATTTTTCACTTTAGGCCATTCTCCTCCTTTAGGTAGAAATAACTAGATATTTTGGTGGGAGATGGAGGATATCTAGATATTTTCTCGACCTTTCTATTTTTTTAGAATCTTCTTCCAAGTGCATATCTTCATGATGTTTCTCCATACGTCGGTGGAGGATAGTAACCCTACACGTTCTTTTATAGGTAGAGGATTGTAGGTACATGTATATAAGGGTCCATTGCAACAATAATACTTTATGGACAAATTGTAAATTATATTTTAAACAAATATATTTATTTTATAACAATTATATCAAATTGGGTGTCATAGGGCAGTATTTTTATCGACAACAGGGGAGGAAGGCCGAAATTTCTGCTTGGGGGGGGGATATTGAGACTATATATAACGAGAAAAATGGGGCTGCCCCCAAAGGGCAACCAACGAGCTGTCTCCGCCTCATTTTTCTTCAATTTTTTTATTTTTTAAAAAATTCCTCCATATATTTTCATCATTATATCCCTCTAATATATCATTTCAATTTCGTCAGAAACAAAGACTCAATTGCCCATCCATAATAGGTCGATTACAACAATTCTAAGACCATTAAAATTATATGTTCTACATGGAAGGCATATAAGTTTTTGTTTCTAACGAAATTGGAATAACATATTAAAGGGATATGATGATGAAAATATTTTTTTTTGAGATGAAGGAGGGTGAAATCCCGAGTTGGGACTCACCGCCAAACGTTTTCAAATTATAAAGAGATAAAGAATTACATTACCTTGTAGACCAGAATCGAAATAGAGAGAGAGGAAGCGATTACATTTTCAGAATAGAAACTCCGATTCTTAAAAATCAGATCATTCCTTCCTCCCATATGGCCCAAATAGCTGCAAAAGGCAAAGAAACATCATCTGTAGAGTTCATCCCCACCGATCTAATTGATCTCCAGAAATCATCGATGCTACCATGCAGTAACCAATCCGGACCTATCTCCTTCCAAACATGTTCCGACGAAGGACACGTAAAAAACAGATGTTCTGCATCCTCCGTCTGTGCGCCACATCTATCACACTGTGTATCCTGAATGCCAAACAACCTGCTCCTTCTTGCTTTGTCCCAAATCCGTCCCCTTCTGAGGCACCACAGGAAGATCTTCACTCTGCAAGGGATCTTGCTTGCCCAGATAATCTTCATATCCTGCTTCATGGTGGCTTCCAAGTCATCATTTCTCCCTCTGAACACCTTGTATGCTTTTTTCACCGAAAATTTCCCCCCCTCCCACACAAAATGATCCCTACCCTGCGAGGAGCCGCCAGGGGATGGTAGTTCAGAAAGCATTTTGTGCACCTCCTCCATTCTACGGTCAGACAGTTCATGCATGAAGTGAGGAGCCCACGAACCAGATGACCCAACTTCAGCCACAGAGCACCCTTTGTTTGTTGCTAAAGAGAAGAGACGCGAGAATCTGTTGCAGAGAATACCATCACCCGTCCAGTCATCCAACCAGAACCGAAAGACCTCCCCGGTCCCCAACCGTGGCGTCAATCTCGTCCTTAGTTGCGGCAATAATTCACGAATCCCACTCCAGAGAGAAGACTCGAAACGCACTCTACCAACCTCCAGCGAGCCGTTGACGTCATAAATATTTCGAACCAGCTGTATAGCCAATCTATCTGTATTGCCCCAGATCTGCACCGCCCATTTGGCCAACAATGCTTTATTCATACAAGATACATCCCGAATACCAAGGCCTCCTTCACTTCTTTGTTTTGTGAGTTCCTCCCATCCTACCAGATGCATGCCATGTCTTTGTTGTTTTCCATCTGACCAGAAGAATTTTCTGATGGTGATGAAAATATATGGTGGAATTTTTTCAAAAAAATAAAAAAAATTGGAGAAAAATGGGGCGAGGGTAGCCACTAGGGACAACCCCATTTTTCTCATATATAATTTATTTTTGTTACTATTTCTCATAATGTTTACAAGTGTATTTCACAAAGATACCCTTACAAACTTACAATTTCACATAAATATCCCAATAAATATTGTATCGACAAAAAGATCGTTATAAAATTCTTCAAAGAAAAATGCACTTTCATTAACACAATATTAAGTTCTACTATTAAAATTAAGATTTTCAAATATTAACAATATATCGCTCCTAATGTAGGAATGTAAAGTAGATATATATGCACCAATTTCGTATAATATTGCATATCAGGGGTGTATATGGATTAGATTTTAGCTTAATCCATATCCAATCCAATCTTAACGGATTTAACTTTTTCCAATCCAACCCAATCCATCAAATATCTAAATCCAGACCAATCCAACCATCGGATCATATATTGGATTGGATTGGTTTGGATTTTTTAATACTTATATTCCATCTTAATTGTTTACCCTTTCATGTTTGTACTTTATCGCACACTAGCCCTCAACAATAAATTATGGATAAAAAAGACCATTTCACAAGGAAATAATACATGTCATTAATGATTTAAAAAGAGACATTATGATGATGAATTTAAAAATATCACTACATAGTTGTTTTGTTGTTGGCTTATGTAACATGTGGTTACGTAAAACTTACCAATGTTGGTAATTAGTCTTGCATTCATGTCATATTATGATTTTTTATTGATATATTGGAGGGATTAGGGTAGCATACAAATAGATATTGATATGGATATAGGTGTTATAATATCCTTATCTTATTTTAAATATGAATGTGATGCATATAAAGATATTGGCGGATGAAAAATATATTACCATATCCGTAAAAAATAGATATCGATATAAAATGGATACAGATCGCATAGGAATATATAAATACTCCATATATTAGCTTAAATATACATGTATTGGTTGGAATACAAATTATATAAATATTCTAAATTTGCTTATATCATAACAATTATACCAAACATGATAAAAGAAGGTACACGATCATGTTATGTAAATTAAAAATAAATGTACAACTATATTTATATAAAAATATATGTACGGACAAGAATATAATTTTTTGTTGATATGAATGTGATATTGGTATATGTATACATTTGAAAATAGATGCAGATATGGAAGTGAAAATATGTATGATATGGATACAATGACGGACCATATACGGATATATTCATATCTATACTATTTGTAAATGAGAGATGAGGGACATTATATATGAATTATTATTATTTATAATTAACTATTTATATACAAATCATATTCTATAATATATATATATAGGTAAATGGGGCTGCCCCCAGGGAGTAGCCAACTTGGCTACTCCCACCCCTATTTTTCTCTCATTTTTTATTTTTTTGGAAAATAAAAATTTGTATATTCATCATTATATCCCTCTTACATTCTATTAAAATTTCGTCAGAAACAGAGACTCCTACGGCCTCCATCCAAACATGGTCAATTTAAAAAATCCTGCGACCGTTAAAAAAATGACGTCTGGATAGAGGGCTTAGGAGTCTCTGTTTCTGACGAAATTTTAATAGAATGTGAGAGGGATATAGTGATGAATATACAAATTTTTATTTTTCTAAAAAATAAAAAAATTAGGGAAAAATAGGGGTGGGAGTAGCCAAGTTGGCTACTCCCTAAGGGCAGCCCCATTTTACCCATATATATATATATATATATATATATAAGAATTAATTGGGAAATAGAGGGGCTAAGCCCCCTCCCACCCCCTTGTCTCCGTCCCCGTCGACAACTATATATAAAGAAATACATATCTATATTTATATGCTAAAATGAATATAAATACTAACAATTGTGTCCTTTGGATTCAAACAAACAAATCATGTGGCTTTGAGATATGTCTCTTAAAAGAAAGATGCAAAACTATAACTCATTAGGTGGGTATCATTCCTTCAACGCATTGGATTTTGAAATTAGAGACAAATGAAAAGGATTCAAAAATGTGATGCCCGACTAATTATCTTAAATAACATCTTATAAACATGCACACACGCAACATATACAAGAACATTTCCTGTATGAACTCATGAAATATCGCAGCTCAGTAAGAACATATGCATATATCTGATATAATGTGACCTATTTGAGAAATTGTAGAATAGCTTAAACTTCTCTTAATATCTATTGATAGTTAAGCTTCTCTTAATATCTATTGAGAAATTGTATGAACTCATGAAATAACGCAGCTAAGTAATTACTTAAACTTCTCTTAATATCTGTTGATAGTGAAGAGCCAAAGTGGATCTTAACAGTTATTAAAGGAATAAAATTCATTATATAATCTATAGTCGTGAAAAGAGGAAGAAGTCTAGGTATAAGAAAAAAAATCCAATTACCATGGTTGTTTGTTACTCCTCCGTGTCACAAGATTCTGAGAAACATAGTCTAACTACTGTATCTCCTATGCAAACAATGGATTCGTAAATATACAAACAAATATGCAGTCATAATAATTATCTATTAATAAAACTAGAGTTGGACTTTTTCCAACCCTTGATATGTGAATTAGGGTTGATTATTGAGTCAGGCAGACCGGGCTGAGCATCGGTCCGAACTCGATTTCGTTAATTTTTCCGGGTTTTGGGCCGGACGTGGTCTGGAAAAAATCTGGATGAGCCAACAATGGCTGCCCCTGCGTTGTTTTCGGCATTTTTTTTATTTTTTTTGAAAAACATCGCCATGTATATTCATCCCTATATCCCTTCTATATGCCATTCGAATTTCGTCAGAAACAGAGACTCCTACGGCCTCCCAGAAACAGAGACTCCTACGGCCTCCATCGAGATGGTGTCGATTTAAAAAATCATGTCACCGTTAAAAAATGATTGTCTCTATCTGTATGAAGGTCGCAGGAGTCTCTGTTTCTGACGAAAGTCGAATGACATATAGGAGGGATATAGAGATGAATATACATGACGATATTTTTCAAAAAAAAATAAAAAACACCGCCATTAAACACATACACATATTCTCTCTCTCTCTCTCTCTCTCTATATATATATATATATGTATGTTTAGGTTCGGGTTTTCGGGTCGGGCTCTACTCAACCTGAACCCGGTCCATTTTAAAAACATGTTCTTTTTTTGACCCTAACTCGTTCCAAATTTAACCGAGTTCGAGTTCGGACCGGAATTAATGGACGGAGTTGAGCTTGCCCGGCCAATACTCAACCATATATGTGAATGGTCTCTCCGCTTTTCGTGAGAATGGGGCTCTGCTCGCCATTACTCCTTGCAGCAGGTGTCGCTCTCTTTTCCATACTTTCTAGTTTCTCCATTCTTTCTTCTCTTCCCTTCTCTAGCCACTTGACCTTCTGTGGGTTTCCTTTCGTCTAATCGTACACGTGTATGTGGTTTAGCACCGATGAAAGCAGTCAGTTAAGTGGATTGATTATTATTCATATGATATGACGGAAGTTACATAGAAATTGAAGGGAGACGGGCAACAAGCTGCGCCGCCAATTCCTTTTGAATGTCAAATCCAATCCTTCGAAATACACCATTCATAGACTTAGGAATCATAACATTGCTATGCATGATTTTTTGAATCCTCTTAAGGAGCTCCACTGCTTCACTTGCCAAGAACCTAAATGTATCAAAATCAAAGGGGATGAATACATGTTGATTGTCAATGCAGGCCTTCTCATGCTTAGCCACTTTAGCTAAGGCAGCTCTTTGTGCAGCGCATCCCGCAACAAAATCACCCTTTATCGGACCCACCAATGGAGAGACTCCAGTCAAATCAACACATGCATGCTTTCCTCCAACCCAACCAAATACCAAAACATCTGCCGGTCTAAGTGTCGATCTCCCCTCTTGTGGATCAGTTAAGAAATTCATCGGTGCTTCTTTTTTTGAAGCAACACCTGCATGTCTGAGTATATCAAATAGAACATCTCTGACATGATCATGTCTTTATTTAAAACCTGGAATCACGACAATGAACGGCATGCTCCCCAAAAGCATCCAAGCAGGATTTGTGGCATACTGGACAAGCCTCATCTTATGGGAAAAGAGGAATCATGAGACGGTACTTGAGAATACTACGATATTCAATGGGTGACATATGCATTCCAAGCCCCTCAATAGGAATGGCAAGCAGAAAATCTTGGGCATGTTCAGCTTGTAAACAACGGAAAATTGCTTTTTGCCTAACAGTCATGTCAAACTCAGCTTCCATATCTTTTAAGATTTTGCTAAAAAAAGAACTCGCCAAAGCATTCTGGGCTTTAGGGGGACGTCATCCTTACTAGAAAAATATGCAAGATCAAAAGATGGGAGTGTGACACGTAGGCCTTCCAAAGCATTAAGAAAATCTGAATCCATACCATGTATCCCGCTGTCTCGTAGTATGTGGTCTTGGAGCATTCAGGATTGAGCTCTGGAGGCCACAAAAGCATATGAAGAAGTCTCAATAGTTGAGTAAAGACCTAAACCGCCGAGTCGGATGGGTAGCGACGCCACTCTCTTGAAGGTCACCAAAGAAAGGACCTCCACACACCACAATATCCTCAATAGCTTCGCGTAACCCTTTGTCAAACCATGTAGCGGCCCGTTTCATGTATGTGGGTTGGCATGTCCGTAAGCCGAACATAAACTTGGCAGTACCCATACAAGAACGTAACAGAAGTAGCCCACTTTGTGGATCATCCAGCTGAGGAAGTAAATACATTAAGTCAACAGCCTTGGTAGCCCTCATCGTAGCCAAATCTTCAATAAAGTCTTTATCCATACTCACAGCTCCTCCAAGCAACTTCACACCTAGCCGCGGCCTCCCAATATCCATGGGAAACAAACCTTCACGGATCTTCTGACCATTACATGAAGGCCAGAAACGCTCTGTTTTTTTTATATTTAGAATAAGCCCCATCTCTGGACCCCTGCATTGGATAATGTCAAGTGCCTTGGCCACTTCTACAGTGTCCCCAATAATTGTCCCATCATCAAGATACCAAGCATGAAGTAGGAGTTTACAATTGTCTCTAATCTCATGAATAAAAGGGTGCAATGCCAGAGAAAAAAGAAGGGGGCCTAAAGGATCACCTTGCTGCACTCCTGTTGATGATCGGAAATGATTGTCTCCAATATATAATCTGGCGGCTTGAGCATAGACAAATTCCACCCATGGAGAAATAGAAGGGCATCTCCTCCTAACTTCCGCAAGCATCAGAGATCTTCAATAAAGACTTTAGCACCGGTATTTTTTTCTTGTTTAGCACCAGTATTGGTCCTTCTGCTCTTCTCCCTATGATGGGCTCTTGGCATTCTCCTCTTTTTACTGCAATACCCCATTTCGTCCTATCGATATTCCCAATACAGGTTTTTGTGATAAAGAAATTCGCAATACAGGTACTTGTGGTTAAGAACCTACTGTAGCATTGGATCGGGTCGGTCCGAACTCGACCTTGACCCGACCCGCAAAAGTTCGGGCCCAGCCCGAACTTGATGTACAAATGAGCCGGGCTCAGGCCTTCATATTTCAAAAATTTCATGATCGGGCCGGGCCGGGTCCGAACCCGAAGTACAAATGAGCCAGGTCCGTGCCCTCATATTTCAAAATATCATATTCGAACCAAATTAGAGAACATGGATTTATAGTCACAATGCGTCCAATATTTCCTTCTTCCATGAACAGTAACATTATACCATAACAATACATCCAATATTCATGTGTTGTGGATCAATTATATCCTCAACAATAAATTGGAATCAAAGTGCAACTTCATGGAATCAAATTAGGTGTGGGCTGAGCCCGGCCTGAACCCGAGCCCGACCCAAATCCGATCCCGATCCAGCGGGCCTTGGATCAGGCTCGGGTCCTCAATTTGCTAAAAAAACGGGCCTCTACCCGACCCCAGGCCCACAGAAAATTGATAGGCTCGGATCGGACTTTCTCGGGTTGGGCCGGATCGAACCCAATACTCCACCCTATCCGTCACCGCCCTCCAGTCTTCTCCACGGGTTCATGTTGATCTCCATCTTTTTTTGTGTATGTTGGTCTCTATAATTTCTCCATTTAAGCTCCATACACCTCTTGTAGGAAAATAGATTTTGCAAAGAGGCAAATACAAAGAATGTGATTTATTGTTTCAGCTTTTCTTTTGCATAGGTAACAAATGTTGCAAAGATGGATTCCTGAACCGAGGCTATTACAAAACTCTGAACCCCAAACAATGTCTCACGAGTTTGCAGAATTGGGTGTCATTGAGGCTTTGGAGCGCTATTACCTCGCTAAAAATGTGATAGGAGACTTGTAATTAAATCGAGAGGAGGACAAGATAATATTTCCCTCAAAAAGAAGGGATGGGATGCCCTCCACAAATCAATTCTGTCATAACTTGGCAAACAATGGGCTTCACTCCTCTTTTGACCCACATGAGAAAGGAAAAACCCTCCTGTCCTAAGGTCTCGTACTTCTTATGAGAGGTCCTACAAAGAAAATACGAGGGGATTTCGTCTGCTATATGACATTATATTGTCATTCAAATTTCGTGAAAAATAGATATTCCAACCCATCCATCAATAAGGCACCAATTTTAGCAATTCTAAAATCTGACAGTTTCGATGAACGGGATAAGAATCTTAAAGTGAGTTGAAAGTTGAATGAGAACATAGTATCATATGGTAATCTAAATCTCTCTAGATATTTTAAAAATACTTAAGAGATGAGAAAAATAAGAGTGGGATTGTCATGTTGACTCCCTCGAGGGTTGCTCCATTAAACTTTTATATATTGGTAAGGAATTTTTACCCGACAGATTTTATAAACTTTTTAAATTACCTCTACGACCTTCTGCACGATGTAGTTATACCATCGACTATGTAAATTACCTCAAGAACCTCCACATGCTTCAAACAGATTAACCGGGGGGTTCACGGGGTAAGAGTTGACAAGTTTACATCATCGAGGAAGGAATTAAGTTATTTCAAAAGTTACAGAATTAATTAGCAAAGTTTGTATTATCTGCTGAATAAAAATCCCTATTGGTAATTAGCATTCCAATCTTTCATGCCGAGAAAAAAATATTCGATTACCTTTGAGTGGTGATTATTTCTTCCACTTTAATGTTTGGAAAAGTGATCAAGGGAACAATAGTTTTTTTAGTTTATTTTATAAATTAAATACTATCAACAAAACCCATCAAGGCGGTAACATATATTTTATTTGTTGTGTTATTTTTAAATAACATCCGGAGGAATCACTACAATAGCTACTGATGTCATAACCATTGCTATATTATTAGCGAGGTCGATATAGAGGAACTTATATGTTGCTATTATTTACAATTGTAGCCAACTGTCCTTAAATTTTGAATTAACATATTAGCGAGATCGATACCGAGGAACTTGTATTTGACTACTATTTAAAATTGTGCTGATCGTCTTTAAATTTTGAACTAAAAAATGAGTGATGACTAATTAGAGTTTTGAAAAATAAGACCATATAAGCATCATTATATGGATTATCGTTAATGATACAACAATGAATATTGACAATTTTAAGTATAAAAAATTATTTGACAACAAATAATATAATCATTAAAAATCTAAAAAGAGTTTAATGGGGTTGCCCCCTTGGGGCAGCCAACAATGGCTGCCCCCGCGTCGTTTTCAGCGTTTTTTTTATTTTTTATTTGAAAAATATAGCCATGTATATTCATCCATATATCCCTCCTATATGCCATTCGAATTTCGTCAGAAACAGAGACTCCTATGGCCTCTATCGAGATGGTGTTGATTTAAAAAATCTTGTTACCATTAAAAAAACTATCTGGATGGAGGCCGTATGAGTCTCTGTTTCCGACTAAATTCGAATGTCATATAGGAGGGATATAGGGATGAATATACATGGCGATATTTTTCAAAAAAAAAAAAATAAAAAACCGCCGAAAACGGTGTGGGGGCAGTTCCATTAAACTCATCTAAAAATAGATAATTTAATAACAAATTTTGAAAAATTATCTACAGCCTCATTTGTTTTTGTAGTGGATCACTATATGACATTATGTTCTCAATCAAATTTCGATTCAATTCAAGACTCATATCTTACCATGGCTTCCGATAATATATAATAATGAATATTATTCGTTGCAAATTTAGCTTTTATTTTTGTAATTAGCAAAGAATGTCATATTGGTTGCTAAATGTTCATACACCAATTATTTATCCATTGACTTATTCGTTAAAATTTGTACGAATCGTTGCTCAATTTTACAACGATTAGAAGAAAACATCAACGGATAATCATTGTTATATAATTCCTTTTTAGGTATATAATGATGAATGAAATAATCATTTAAAATTTTAAAAAGCAAGTAAATAGTACATATTATTTATTTAACTACAAATAATAAGACAATGAATGTTGGATTATTCATCTCCTTAGGTGAATTTTGTCGCAATGCGGTACCCAATGGGCTTATAGGTATCCGACCTGTTTAGACTAGGCTTATGTGTTATTTTAGTACTTTAACCTGAAAAATTCGAGCCTATCCCGGCCCACAAATAAATGAGCCTAGGCTTGGTCATTGATTGTTTTTTGCAAACTCGATTGTCCTGAGTAACTGTAACAACATATATGACTTTCTTCAATTGTAATAAACCTATATATATGATTATGATTTCAATTTCATAAATTGGAGTGCAATACCATATACGGCATAGACTACTGCATAAATATAATAATGATCGCATATTCAAAATTTAAATGCCAAACACATTAATGTACATACATTATAGCGAAATTGATCTAAGACAATGCACAATTTAATGGTCGTTGTCATATCTTTCGTAGTTCAATATTTAAAAAATGAAAACTAATTATTGCTTCAATTTTTAAATTAGCAATAAATATCGTATTTGTTGATATATTCTCGCAACAAATTAAATGGCAACGATTATTTGTCGACTTCTCCTTCCGATCATCGTTAAATTTAGCAATGACTAGTATACATTTTAACAAATAATTAAGTCAAGCGGAAAAATCGCAACTATATGAACCTTTCACACCAAATATGACATTCATTTGTAATTTATTTAAGAACAAAAGATAATTTGACAACAAATAATATCCATCGTTAATACAATGAACATTCGAATTGCCATTAGGTTAATTTTCTACGGTGAGTAATTTGAAATTTAAAACGTAAGGATTTGCATAGAAATAGCCGAATACACTTGAGCTTTCAACACAACGTTAAGCCCGACTATAGTGAGCTAAGCCCGGTTGGTAATAAATGAGCTCAAGTGGACTTGGAACATACATTTCGAGGCCCCAATTCATTGATTATTCAAAATATTCGTTGGCATTTCGAGGCCCCAATTCATTGATTGTTGAAAATATTCGTTCGCATATCTTTCGATGTTATAACGACGAATATTATTTATTATAAAATTATTTATTATTATTTTAGTTAGCTTGAATGTCATATTCATTACTTAAAAAGTTTGTATATATATTAACTTATTCATTAAAATTTGTAAAGAAATAAGTAATGAATATTATTCGCTATTATATATTAAGTAGTTTATACTGAATACTTCATTACTTTATATCAATCTTATTGTATTGTCAGATTTTATACATTATATAAATGGATCGACCCCAAGGGCACGCCAAGTTGGAAAAAAATATAATGGGTCGTTTCAATATTGCCATCTCGACATAATGTAACGTTCCAGGCTTTAGGTCTTCGGTCTGTTATCGAGGAAAATCGGCCCTGACAACTTGTTGGGGTTCGGACTCAAATGGATCTATTGGCAACCACCTAAAATGCTTAAGCCCAAATTGTCAAGTATTTATCCCCATCACTTATAAACCACACTCACACTTCGTGAGTTTTAGATGTGTCACTATGTTTGGGGGTATGAGTGTTACACATTGGGCCTGTTTGGTTGTCAGGGTACCCCGGGGTACCCTGTCATACCCCTGACTCCAATCCTGCATTTCTGGATTGGGATTACTTGTATCGACCTACAATTTCTTTAGTATAATGATTTTTAACCTTGTTCAAATACACTTATTAACATAAAAAATATTATAATCGATAAAAAAGTTAATATAACAGACAATTAATGTCACATTACAATACAATTATCATTATAACCATCCTAATCCTCCAATCAACTACTATTCACAGGAGGATACCCCAACCCAACCCAACCCAACCCAACCCAGTACTAAAGAGGCCCATAACGTGGATACATCAGCTACTAGTATCAGCTATTCATAGCTATGATCATGACATGACGAGGGCTCCGACGTGGCAGCACTGAGGAGAGGAGCTTGGGGATGTGATATATATTATTTATATGCCTTGGATCGTTTAAGGGACCCAGGGAGGAGATAGGTTTGTCTTGAAGCATTTAGGGCTCCAACTAAAGTTTCAACGCTATGTTATAAATATTGAATCTATAAAAAACGAACTCATCAAACATTCTGTACCAATGGAATTTATTGGATTTTCGGATTTTATTTAGCAAAAGGAAAAATGGAGTAGACTTTCGAGAGTATCTCTCCGGGGAGGAAAAACGGGGCAGATTTTTTGGATTGCATGGAACCATTTTTCTTAATTTTCACACTCACCAACTAAATCCAAATAATTCCAATCTAAGGGTCTATTTGATTGCTGATTGGGATGGGTTGAGGTAACATGATTGGAATAGTAGATGTTTGGGATGGTTATGGAGGTTGAAGGGGGTTGGAATAAAGAATGTGATGTGATGTCACTATGATTTGTGATAAAAATTCCATTCTATGAAAAGAGGGGGTAAACCAGGTTACATCGAGGTAATTCGGGGATAACCCGGTTACCAACGAGCCTTAAGGGCTCGTTTGGTTGTCAGGGTACACCGGGGTACCCTAACATACCCCTAGCTTCAACCATGCATTCCTAAGTTGGGATTGCTTGTATTGACCCTACAATTTCTTTGGTATAATATTTTTGACCATGTTCAAATAAACTTATTAATATAAAAAAATATATTATAATTGTTAAAAAAAGTTAATATAACACATTTATGTCACATTACATCACAATTATCGTTCAACCCTCCCAACCCTCTAAATAGCTAGTATTTAAAGGAGGATAACCAACCCAGCTCAACCAAGTAACCAGGAAGTGTGGTGCAGATGACGCAAGGCACTACGTACGTTGGCAATCGGGACCGTTGATTCGTGATCTCCCTGCGGAGGATCCGATCCCTCTCATGCGTGCTTATCTAAGTCCTGAGTCCATCGTCCTCACTCATCTTTATATGGTTGTTGATCTCTCTTCCTTGATCGCCAATTCGCCATCATCTCCTACAGTAGGTGGATCCACCTCCATGGCTTGGTGGCTCCTCCCCTCCTCTCCCTTTTCGCTCTCCCCGGCTCTCATCGTCACCATCGTCGTTATCTTGTACATAGCTCTGCAGATCAGATCCACCAGAGGCTACGCGCCCATCGGCGGCACCGCCTTCCATCAGCTGCTCAACTTCCACAGGCTCTACGACTACCACACCGACCTCTTCCGCAAGCACAAGACCTTCAGGATCCTCGTCACCCCCTTCCAGAGCTACGTCAGCAACTCCGACCCCGCCAACGTCGAGTACATCCTCAAGACCAACTTCGACAACTATGGCAAGGTGGGTGTTCATCGGATCCCTTGTGAAAAATAGATCGACGCCGATTAAGATATATAAATAGAAAAATAACTGCATGCAGGGCAGCGTCAACTACGAGAAGCTGGAGGCGTTGTTCGGCAACGGGATCTTCGCGGTGGACGGGACGAAGTGGCGGCAGCAGAGGAAGGTGGCGAGCCACGAGTTCTCGGCGAAGGTGCTCAGGGACTTCAGCAGCTCGGTGTTCAGGAGCAACACCATCAAGCTCGCACGGATCATCTCCAAGGCCGCTGTTCCCGGATCCGAACAGGCATTCGACATGCAGGTCAGTGGATATATTCTCATGCGTGCTGAAATCAGATTTATACTCTAAACGGTTCTACATGGATTAGCTTTTGTTGATATCAGATCAATTCGTGTAAACTGCTTGATCTGCTCTAGTCGTTTGCAGTACTGGTATCTGCTCTAGTCGTTTGGCATCTCTTCTATTGTCGTAAAAATGGGGGTTGCACATGGCTCACATCATCGTATGATCCAATTTGGGGAGCAGATGCAGTGAAAATCACACCAGGGATGCTGGAATCCTCCTCTCTTTTTTGCAAAAAAAAAATGTTTTCGAAAACCCAATCATATGAATTGAATCTACAAACACACCAGGGATGCTGAGAATTTCATCTCAGATAGATCCAGTTGATAAGTAACGATATATTTCTATGGATTAACAAATGGTTCGAAATGGATTGGACTGCCAACACTAACTCCCATTAGATTTTTAATAAAGATATTCCACTTTGTAAAGCAGGCCAAAAGGTTTCAGTTAACTAATTAAGGTTACTGAACAAAATAGGAATTATTTCCTGCTAATTCTCGCATCTTTTCAAACTGGAGGCAGTGAAGACAACTCACTAGTTTTGATTGCTCTCCAATATATCACCTATAACATTCTGTCATAGTACGATTGTAAAAGATTTGATCTTTGATTAAGTAAACTTGATGGTAGTTGCATATGCCCTAAATACAGTAATTCTAAGATATTTTGTTCTTATACGGTACGTTGCAAGTTGATGGTTCTTTGTCGGCACAAGAAATCCATTATTATAATTATTGTTGAATTGAACTTCTGTTGAAAGAGCAACAGGCTTGATCATAATTTAAACTTCTGAAAGAAATTCCAATCCAACCGGAAACTTTGTAAGTTGGATATGACAAGGTTAAGTCTCATAATTAGACTACAGATTAAGGTGCAACTCGATTCAACACTACTATAACATGATCTGGAACGTCAAAGAGAACCTCCATCCATGAGCAATAATTTCTTGCAGGAACTGCTGCTTCGATCCTCCATGGATTCCATATTCCAAGTTGGCTTTGGGGTGGATCTGGATACATTGACGGGATCCAGCAAGGAGTTCACGAAGGCCTTCGAGGACGCGAGCTACTGCACCTTGCTCCGCTACCTCGACATCACCTGGAAGATCAAGCGCTTCCTCAACATCGGCTCCGAGGCCAAGCTGAGGAAGGACATGGAGGTCATCAACAACTTCACCTACGAGTTGATACACACGAGAGCCCAGCAGCTGTCCGCTGCTCGATCCGACTCGGTGAGCATTATTAACCCATATATATATGCAATCAGCAATCTACTATATGTAACAACCATATTGACCTAATTGTGCATGGTGTATTCAGATGGGAAAGGAGGATATATTGTCGAGGTTCCTGCTGGAGCAGCAGAAGGACCCTGAAGGGTGGAGCAACGAGTACCTCAAGGACATCATCCTCAACTTCATAATAGCAGGGAGGGACACCACCGCGGGGACTCTCGCTTGGTTCTTCTACTCCGTCTGCAAGAACCCACAAGTGCAGCAGAGGATCGTAGAGGAGGTGATGACGGCAGCGAAAGTAGAAGTAGGGTTGCCATTTGAGGAGTTTGAGGAGCATCTTACAGAAGAAGCCATGTCTGGTATGCACTATCTGCATGCAGCACTGAGCGAGACGCTCCGGCTCTATCCTGGAGTCCCCATGGTACGTACCAATCCAACTCAACCTTCCAAACCAAATGATGGAAGAAGATCATATGAATAGAATTGGCATGCAGAATGGGAAGACGTGTTTGTCGGACGATGTGCTACCGGATGGGTGCAGGGTTAGGAAGGGAGATATGGTGGACTACCAACCTTATGCCATGGGGAGGATGGAGCGCCTATGGGGTCCGGATGCCGAGCTGTTCAAGCCCGAGAGGTGGCTCGACGAGGACGGGGTGTTTCAGCCCGAGAGTCCTTTCAAGTTTACGGCTTTTCAGGTGAACCCTATGCAACAAAACACTGTCAAAACCTAAGTTGCGGAATTTTTTAGGAGCTGATGTTAAATATATAATGACGATATTATTTATAGGGCTGTCATGAAAGCTCGAGTTTGATGAGCTCAACTCAAGCTCGACTCGTTAAGGGCTCGCGAGCCGGAATCGAAACCTTAACGAGCCCGAGCTCGAGTTGGATTTTAAGGCTTGTTAGTTTATTGAGTCGAGTTCGAGTTGGGCATTGTTCAACTCGGAAACTCGACTCGATAACTCGTTTTCTCTCTTAATAAAAAAATAAAAAACATATATGCCGGAACTTCCACATTGATTTTGATATAAAATAGAGGTTAACATTTTTCTTGCCCAAAAAGCTACAGAAAAGAGAATAAAAAATCAAAATTACAAATGTCATTTGCACAATTTAATGTATAAAATGGAACAATGACTCATCAAGAGGTTCATGAGCCTGCTCATTTTGAGGTTCATGAGCCAGCTCAGAAACTCATGACTCGATAAGAGGCTCGTGAGCCAACTCATTTTGAGGCTCGTGAGCCAGCTCAAAAACTCGTGGCTCGATAAAAGGCTCGTGAGTCAACTCGAACTCGACGAGTTCGAGTTCGAGTTGGTGATCCAGAGCTCGATCGATCCTTATCAAGCTCGAGTTCGAGCCTTAGGTTTCTTATCGAGTTCGAGTCCGAGTTGAGGCCAACTCGACTCGTTGAACTCGATAGACACCCCTAATTATTCGCTGCGAAATGATTTTTCGTACTAAAAATTAGCGACAAATATAATATATGTCGTTATATCATTTACAACGGTCCACCTAACGACGTTTATCCGTTGTTATTTTTCAAACCTCCAATTAATTGTCGTTAAATTTTGAACTATAAAAAAAATAGCGACGATTAGTTGATGCTGTGGTGTTTAATTGAAGGGTGGGTATCGGATTTGCTTGGGGAAGGACTTTGCATATCGACAGATGAAGATTGTTGCGGCCACACTTCTATACTTGTTCCGATTCAGGCTTGAAGACGAGGCGATGACGGCTGGTTACAGGGTTATGCTGACCTTGCATATGCGCGATGGGCTCCAGATGCTTGCCTTCGCTAGAGGGATATCGTCACCTGAAGTTGCAGCAGCATGACCTTCGTTTGTTTTCCTTTATCAGATAAACATGATAAACATAAAAAACGTGATTATAGAAACTATATCGCGTGCTTTTCTAGCTCAATCACCATATCCATGGGGGTTTGTTGGAGCAACACTGGAACTACATGGTTTTGTTTACATGGTTTTGTTGTCTGTTCTTATCAGCAAACTGTCCATACTGTAGAAACATAAAATGACGACAAAATGGCAACAGATCTTCAATTGTGCTGTCCTATTGTACATGTGGGAGCAGATGCTCTGCTGCTGCTGAGTTTTTGTGATACTTCTAGCAACCAATCATATAATAATTTTTCTTTTATCGTTGGTAATTTTTAGCAATGAATGTAGTAAGCTTTTTCTCACGGTAACTAAGGTCGTCTATATGGATTTTTGCTCAAATCTATGTTGAAAGGTTTGACTATTTTTTACGTTGGCCTTTGACTACCTAGCGCAACCATGCAAGAGTCGGATTTGAACCCATGATCTTTTGTGTGGTTGACACACTGTACTACCACCGGATCATTAAGTGGGTACAAATTTGTACAAATTTTTAGAAATGATTTGTAAAAATTTGAAGAATGAACTAATAGATAAATCATTCTTATATGAATATTTAACAATGAATATGACACTCGTTGATAATTACAAGAACAAAAGTTAATTTTACGCAAGAGATAATATTTTTATTATACATTTAACATCGGAAGATACAATAGTATAAAGGTGGATTTGATTGTACCTAATGTGATATGATCGAGCCACGTCAATAGGGCCGGTCGGAATGACCTATACACCTCTAGCAACAACACTTAGTACTCTTGTCAGTTCCTCATTCAATTCCAATAACACAACTATAGAACCTGCGTTTCATTATAGAAAAAGATCGAGCTTCAATTTTCTCGTATAATCTCTTGATAAAGTTCTCAAAGAGTTGCTATACTCACTAAAAAACGAGTTATACTGACGATTTTTTCAAAATCTGTCATTAAATTAACCGTTGTTAAATATATAATGACGATAATATTCGTTGCGAGATGATTTTTCGTACTTAAAATTAGCGACAAATATACTATATGTCGTTATATCATTAACAATGGTCCACCTAGCGACGCTTATCCGTTGCTATTTTTCAAACTTCTAGTTAATTGTCGCTAAATTTTGAACTAAAAAAATAGCGACGATTAGTTAATATTTTGAAAAATAGCAACGGATAAGCGTCGTTGGGTGGACCGTTGCTAATGCTATAACGACAGATATGATATTCATTGCTAATTTTGAATACGAAAACTCATTTCACAACAAATAATATCGTCATTATATATTTAACCAACGGCTAATTTAGTGACGGATTTTCAAAAAACCATCACCGTAGGTCAATTTTGTTGCAGTGACTTTAGCCTTTGAATTTATTAATTACAGCAAAACACTTAAAAACTGGATGCACGGTAACATTTATTTAAGCAATTTCCAGAGCTCACAAGATTTTTCTAGGAGAAAAATGGAACACATATTATTTTTCTGTACTGTATATTATTATTTTTACATCACATAATATTCTAGCATTGTGGTTGAACTTGAGCCAACATCGGTTGTATTCTCAAAAAATATTATATGGTATTCGCATCCAGAAAAAAATTAAAAAATAATATCTTTATCCGTCAATCTCAAAAATAGATATCCGTATCTGTTTAAAAACGGATACGATAATGAACGGATAAAAATATATCCGTATCCAATTGCATCCCAGTTCCAATTACGTATCAATTTCTTACTAAATTTGTTACTGTAATAAAATGATGGTATCATCTTATTTTTTTATTCAGATACAAAGCTTCGCTGCCTTTTTTATATTGACGTTAAACCTTAGTTGTTAAAATTTTAGGCTCTCTTTGTTACATTAGAAAAGTAACACCTCTCATTTGGAATCGACACATAGTTGAATCTTTTGTATTTACCTTCTAATTTATTTTAGAAATAACTCAATTATTCTGTTATGTTTAATTTTTCTCTCTCTCTCTCCCATTGTTACTTGGGATGGACATTGGGCCAGGCATTGGTTTGATCCAACATGCAGTTCGACCCTCTTATAGGCTCAAGTTCAGAATTGAAAAAAGATACGTGACCCATCTAATTTTTCTAATCAGACATGATATATCTATAGGGTTAAATGGGGCTGCCCCCTGGGGGAGCTAACGTTCCCCTGTCCCATTTCGCTTGATTTTTTATTTTTTTGAAAATTTTTTCTGTCGAATTTCATCACTATATCCTTATATTATGTCATTCAAATTTTGTTCGAAACAGAGACTCCTACGACCTCCATCCAGACGGTCATTTTTTAACGGTAATAGAATTGCTAAAAACGACCCCGTCTGGATGAAGGTCGTAGAAATCTATGTTTCACGTGAAATTTGAATGACATAATATAGGAATATATTGATGAAAATCCACGAAAATAATTTTCAAAAAAATAAAACTGGACGAAATGAGGCACGAGGAGCCAAGTTAACTCTCTCCTAGAGGGCAACCCCATTTAACCCATATATAGATATATCAGATACAGATAAAGATATCCGTATTATTGAACCACCAAGTGTGTGACATGTGTGTTTCTACAATATAATTTCTTTTATAAAATTCTAATGACTTATAGACATCTATGTAAATTTTTCAAAAAAATGGCTGCAACTACTCAACCACCAACTCATGCCCTCACAGTTGATCTCTGTAAGTCTTTCTTATCTAGTTCGAACTTTCTAATTTCCAGCCCTAGCGTATATTGACATTGAGCATATATTGCTTCATCCCATTTCAAATTTTAACCCATTCCATCCAAATTGGTTGTCAAATATTGTCATTTGTTTAAGATTTTGTCAAACATTATCATTTTTCTTGAGAGTTTGAATAATTTATTTAAAATAACTATTGGAATCTAAAGGATTGTCCATTCGTTTTCATAGGCTTGTATTATGAGTTGTGGTCCACCCAATGGTTCTTCTAATAATGTTGAGATAATGGAGCCAAAATCGCACAAGAATCTCTCCTCGTCTGGTTGGATAAGTTTTGATCGGATATATAAGAAAGTGAAACAAATAATTGAAGGAAATGAGGTTATGGTTGATATTTTACATGCAAAATGTAAGGCTTATGGCAAAGAACATTGGCATACTTCTAAGCATGGGCACATGTCATCTAAATAATCATGTGAAGAATTGTTTGTCTAAGCCTAAACTTGAGCCTAGAAAACAATTGATACAGTCAATACTTAAGGTTGATGGGAGTAACACATTTCTAATTTATAGATTTTATTATGCATATAGCCAAATGTTACTTGTCAAGGCTATAATAGTTCATGAATATCCTTTCAATATGACGTCACACTCTGCTTTTCGAAAATAAATTTTGTCACTCCGTCTTCAACACTAAATACATTCGTGCACAACAATTGTCAAACTTTACAAGACAATTTTTATCGACGAGAAGCAAAAGCTTTATCATATTTTTGTACTTTGGAAAAATGGATAGCAACCTTTTAGAAAAAAAATCTTATTTATGTACAATGACACATTTTGTTGATGATTCATAGAATTTACGAAAGAGGACAATCAACTTCTTTAATGTTGAGTGCTTAACCGGGGTTGACATAAGCAGTCATTTCATGTAACGGATGTTCGAGTGGAACGTAGATCATAAGTTGTTCATAGTGTTAATTGATAATGGAAGAGCTAATGATGCTATTATCAGGCAAATTAAAAATCACCTTGGTGATGCTCTACCTCTCAAGGGTTTATTCTTTCATTTAAATGTGTTGCCCACATCATAAACTTATCGTGCAAGATGGTCTCTAGTTGATAATCAAATCAATTGAGAAAGTGTGGATCGACATAAAATATGTTACATGTTCACCACATATGGAAGCAATCTTTGTTGAAACATCACAGCAAATAAATCCGAGTTTGAACAAGATTTTATCACTAGACTACTGCACATATCTCATGTTGGTAACTGTTTTAAAATACGAGGATGTAAAAGATTTAGATTTTGAGATGCTAATTTTATACATGGACTTAATGCTGGATAATCGAATTATATTAAAATGTTGGGAGAGTGTTTGAAGCATTTTTATCATGGCATTGAGCATATCAAATCTATTTTTTCTTGAATTTTTTGAAATACAATTACTTTTCACAGTGTGGCTCAAAAGTATGGATGTCATTGTTATTGTCATGGCCACACCGATGAAAAATAAATTTAATAAATATTGAAATATGTGGAATAAGCATTTGGCTATTACTTATTTTTTTGATCCAAATTGCAAGATGGCGGCAATAGCAATATACTTTAGTTATACTTATTTAGCTGAAGGAGAAAGAAGGTTGGAGGAACTTTGTGAAGTAATCTAGACTCTTTTTGATTCATTTGCTATTATTGTTGAAAGTGCCAAATTCTACTATGACATCAATTCCGTCAAAAAAAATGCAGCTGATCAAGTAAATATAGAAAAAAGAAAATAGATTTGCAGAAGTGATGAATGATGACAATATTCAACCTAAAGAATTTGAAATCAATGAATATGTGAAAGAAAAGGATCGGCGATGGAAGATGATTGTGAAAGCAACTTGGATATTCTTGCATGGTGGATGCAAAATGTTGTGCGATATCCAGTACTTGGAAAAGATCAAAGACATTCTTGGTGTCTCTGTTTCTGCAGTTGCATCTGAATCTTCAGCACCGATGATTGAGTAGTAGATGCATATCGCAGTAGGTTAAATACATATACGGTAAAATATTGATATGCACACAAGATTGGATAAGAAATGAAATAAATTGTGGGATTTGTATTTTATGTTTTATTATTTCAATCACACTCCATATATTCTCATAATATTTATATATATATTAGATTCATATATGATGCATCCAATGATTCTATAACCTTGGAGGATGTTGAAGACATTCCTTCTCAAATTGCATCATCTAGTTCTCGTAAGTATTTTTAAACATAAACCCATTATGATATTTTAGAAACCATCTTTCTTGTTCTAAATGTAATTTCAATTTTTGCAAATGATTATCATCATAGTGAAAGAAATGAAGGAAAATATGTTTACAGATTTGATAGCATGGATGATGATGACCTATATATGGTATACTAAAGTGATTTAAATTCGTCTCTCATAAAAGTAAATATGATCTTAAAAATTAATACTTTCTTGTTCTTGTATTTGTAGGTAATATAAAGAAGAAGAATAAAGATACCTCATGTCAAGAAACATTTTCTAGTTAGTTGGAATTTGTGGAACTTAGAATTCAAATTGTTGTCAAACTAGTTTGAATTATATTTCCTTTTTATGATATTTCGTTGTTCGGATATATAATCAAAAATATATATATTTAATTAGTAGTTGTTTGTTAATATGTTAAGTAAACAAGATATGCAATGTTTTCATTTCACGAATGCTTTGCATGTTACGAAAATCGTACATCACCATGGAATGTCTAAAAAAGTAATACATTTTCATGGAATGTCAAAAAAGGTAATACATTTTCATATTTATATTAAAAATCATTTCACAATATATACCATTTCATGTTTGTTTTCTACTTTGTTACAATGTTTGTGTACTACTGATATTTTGAAATTATCCTCAAATGGTGTATAGAAAAATGTACACTATATGCAACTCAATTACATGTTATTCAATTTATATCACTCAATATTTCAATTTATTTTCTTTTTTATTATGTTCAGTTTACATTTATGGAATTTAGGTTTAGCCATCCATTAACTACAACTTTGTGATAGCATCTTTTCTAACTATAAGTATTACACTAAAAAAAATAAGCTATAGTGACATTTTTTCAAAATCCGTCACTGAATCAGTCGTTGTTAAATATGTAACGATGATATTATTCATTGCGAATGATTTTTTATACTTGAAATTAGCAACGAATATCGTATAAGTCGTTATCTCATTAGCAAGGGTCCACATAGCGATGCTTATCCGTTGCTATTTTTCATTATCGACAATTAATCAGAAGTTTGAAAATAGCAACGGTAAGCGTCGCTATGTGGACCATTGCTAATGAGATAACGACATATATGATATTTGTTGTTACTTTTGAGTATGAAAACTCATTTTGCAACGAATAATATCGTCATTATATATTTAACAATGGTTAATTCAGTGACGGATTTTGAAAAAAAGCGTCACTATAGCTCAATTTTATTGTAGTGTTAAAAGAGACTTATTATGTACATGATAATCCATATCTGTTTCTTAAATATCCATATCTGAATCATGATTATCTAATTGAATATGAGTATAGGGTGTGTTCGGTACGCGGGTTACCCCGAGGTAAACTGGTAGGGGGTAATCCGTTTTTGTATTTTAGTGTTAGTATAGATGATTAAATTGGGGGTGGGTTTGTTGTAATATAATTGTATTGAAGTTTGAAAAAATGAGTAATTATTGTGATGTAATTGTATTGGAGCTTGAAAAAGTAGGTAGAAATTTGGTAGGTTATATTTTTTAGTTGATATGATGGTATGATATATTATTTTTTTGAAATAGATAAAAGAGAAATGATTTATTTAATCTATTAACAAAGAAAGGAAAAGTGGACCCCACGTCAAAGAGAGAAAAAAAAGTTTGTGAGAGAATTTAAGTTTAACTTCCAAACCGAACATAATCTTAAGGATATAATTTCTTATTTTTGATATCCGTAACAAATATGCTTCCACATCCCTGACGCCTATATCCATATTCGTATTCGTCCGTTTACATCTACAGCGGACACATACTTGGAACTTTTTAGTAAATTATAATATAATATGGCCCAGGAAATGACGCATTTGAATGAGACGTAATTGTCATAAATATTATCTACAGAGAGCTTCCAAAAATGGGTCGTCGGCTATGGTTTATTTCACGCGGTTCTCCATCAACACGCTTCCCTGCAAACCGCGTCCAGCACGCGTCCGAGCCCTCGTCATCAAATTTGCATCTTTTGCAAGACACACGCACGAGCTTCCAAATTGCTTATAAGTCCTCCAAATTAAAAATATTCGCAGTAAGATCCTTTTTAGATGACCAGGGACTTAACTCGTGCTTGTTTGGTTTCAAATTTGCAACTCCCCTTCAAATCCGTAATTTGGCTCGCCATTTTATGCAACGAGTGAGAGGGAATCCTCTGCTGTATTAGGGAGTGCAACAGAGTCTACTGGAGACGTGTGCGTCGCTCGATCTTGATCGAGCGATTTACACGATTTTGCACTTTTTGTGAGCTTGTACCGTGTAAATCGCTCGATCAAGATCGAGCGACTTCCACATCTACAACAGACACAACACCATAGCAGAGGATCCATGTCCCGACCGAGTCGGACTCCTCTTCCAGCTAACTAAACTACGGGCACCCAATGAATCTTTTCACTGTATAACCAATTAGAATAATAATAAACATGCCTTGAAACTGTGCACGCGTATGCAACAAACCTATATTTATAGGAGCTCCATATAATTCTACAGACACATATAGTTAACGTAGTAAAATTTCCAGAGATCTATTTTCCCTCCCAATTCTTCGTCTGCGTCTCACTTCCTCCCCTCTCTTTCCACCATGCTTCCCTTGATCCTAGTCTTCGTCATCCTCCTTTGCAGCTTCCTCTACTCCCATCCCTCCTCTCACAAGAAACTCAAATCTTTGATCTTATCCCTCACGCCCAAATCCGCCGTCGATGCCGTCGCAACCGCTTCATTCATAAAGACCGCCCAGACGAAGGAATTGCCGACCGTCGACAAGACCGAGCTCCGGAGGGTCTTCGCAACCTTTGATAC
The DNA here is from genome assembly GCA_037367405.1 of Ottelia alismoides. Classification (NCBI taxonomy): domain Eukaryota; kingdom Viridiplantae; phylum Streptophyta; class Magnoliopsida; order Alismatales; family Hydrocharitaceae; genus Ottelia; species Ottelia alismoides. The sequence goes on along the minus strand of JAZKJV010008063.1, from coordinate 82,455 downwards.
AAACGGAGACGGCTTCATCGCCGTCCACGAGCTCAAGGAGTCCCTCCTCAGGCTCGGTATCGAAACCCAAGATGCCGATCTATCCAGCATGGTCGAGAAGATGGATTCCGATAGCGATGGTCTCCTCGACATCGACGAGTTTGCTGAGCTCTACAGCTCCATAGGCGGGGCTGCAGTTGGCGATGACGGCAAGAACAGCTTGGACGAGGACAATGCGATGAAGGATGCGTTCGACGTGTTCGACGAGAACGGCGACGGGCAGATCACGGTGGAGGAGCTGGAGATGGTGCTGAGGTCGCTGGGGTTGGCTGCGGGTAATTGCAAGGAGATGATTAAGAAGGTGGATGCAGACGGAGATGGGAAGGTGAACTTTGACGAGTTTAAGCGCATGATGAAGACCGGGAAGCTCTTCTAATTACCAAAACTATAATAACCGTCGATTATGTCCTCGTGTTGCTTAAATTCTGCGTATTTTGTCTTTATTTTTGTGCAGTCCGTTTTAAGTTTGTAAATAGCGTCTGCAAGCATGTGAATATTTTATATTTATATGTTTACCAATCAAGTATGGTGTTAGCTTTCGAAATGTATGCCATTTGTGTTGGGGATATGGCGCAAGACCAAGATTATCCTCTAAAACTGTCCTACAACAAAGATGACATAACAAAATATATGTTCCTCACACGGGAACTTAATGGGAACAATCGCAATCACAAACAAGCAACCACCGGAGACGAGAATTTTTACGTGGAAACCCTTACTCGTTGTGAGTAAGGGAAAAACCACAGGACAAGACCGGCAACCAACCACTACGGTCAAAATAGAGCAAATGTTCTTCTCGGTTTTGTTACTCACAAAACCAAGGTACAAGCCACAAGCGCAATAGGTAATTCTTCTACTAGAAGCTAACTACCCTAGGTATCTAAAATATCAAACAACATGCTCAAATCTTAAGAAGATGAGAGGCTCTCCTTGTGGGCTCCCGGATGGGGTCCCAATGTCGATGCTCGGCTATTTGAGGTCGCCATGCACGCAACCTCGCCACAGCTCCACTCGAGTTTGCCCAAACGGTCAATCTCCAAGCCAAACCACTGCTGCCTTTAGTCCGAGTTGCTGTTGCACTTGAGCCCTAGCAGCAGCTCCTCTCCGACTCAGCTTCTCTCTCGCGTGGAGGAATGAAAGGGTCCGAAACCCTTGCTGCAGCACCTCTCGAATCTGCTGAAAATAGGAGAAAATTAGGGTGTCGTTCCCTCTCTGGAATGGGAATAGGGCTGGAACGAATGGGGGTTATACCCCTGTGATGTGCGCAATTTGGATCGTTTGTTGTGCAACAGATCTGCTGCAAGTGGTCCAGCCGTCCGATCCGCATCCGACGTCTCTCCCCGACCTCGAGATGCACGTCCCCAACCTCGACATCTGCACCCACTATCCCCAGCTCCCTCTGAGCATCGTCGGATCCGCATCGACGGTTCTCATTCATTGCAGCAGGGCTATTAAAGCCCATTACAGCAGAGGATCAGAACCCGCGATGTGCGTCCCTAGAATGAGAAGCCGCTCCCACTTGCTAGAAATATTTCAGTAATACCCCTGCCAAAGGGGAAAATTGCTGCAGCCCAAGTTGAGGCTGGAACCATAAAAACCCAACAATTTGGGAGCAAAGAAAAACTATTGCACGTTATCAGATATGAAAAGATTCGTATCTTTTCATATGAATCTTTTCATATCTGATAAGATTACACATCAAAAAAAATATGAAAAGATTGGAACGGATTAAGAAGCGGCAGACCGGATCTTCTGTTGCAGAGTTAAGCAAAGGTGTAATTTCCTTTTTTTTTCTTACTTCGATTCCAATTGATTCAACCTTATAGATTGAATTTTTGATAAATGTTCTACGTATCTATCAAATTTCATTCAAATCCAATGATATTTGCTATCTTATCATAATGGCCAAAGATAAAGAACTTCACATTCGATCATTAATAAAAGGTGTGGTAGCCAAAGTATAGGGTGGGGAGGGTGTGGGAAATTATTAGTAAAGTCTTTTATCTTTTCAATTTTAATTGTAAAATTATGCATATTAAAGTTACTCGTGCATTCCGATAGTACACATTGGTATCCTCTATAACAGCCAGTCAGTGTTCAGTCGTATACGAGTGCGATATATCTTTTCTACGAAAGGCGTGCCACAAATTATTATGACATACCAGACTTTTGATTACTTTTCTCAAACCCCTAATTAACTACTTAATCACATCTTAATTAACTACTCAATCACAAGTTATTATACAAATAAGTTTTTTTTGAAAAACATGAAGGTGAGATACCGAGATGGGATTCACCACATTAAGTATATATTACTAAAAAATGGAGTACATTACACGGAGGTCCAGATATATGTATACAAATAGGTTAAATCATATTAAACCATTATCACCCTATAGAATATTTATATGCACATTTATATGTATAACATTTGGTGTAGCATACATCTATTGTGTATTTTATATCTACTCCAAGTATATTGGATTGTATATCCATATATATTTTTATTCGTTGTGGTTTGATTAGTCGACTCAACTACTTTTCCATGCTAGTTCAGTTAATCACTACAACAAAATTAATCTAAGATCATTAATAATTTAATATCCATTGTCATATCTTTCGTAATTAAACATATAATAACGAATCACTACTTCGTTCGTTCAATTTTCAATGAAATTGTATCCATTGCTATATTCCTCGCAACAAATTGTAGAACAATGGGTATCCATTGGCTTGTTCTTTTAATTATCGTTAAATTTAGCAACGATTAGTATAAATTTTAATGGAAAAGTCAACGAAAAACATCAACAAATAAATGAACCTTTAACAACGACTATTAAAGATATGACGTTGAATATTTAAATTATTTTTTTTACCTTAGTTCAATTTTATTGTAGTGAATCGGATTTTAAAGAATAATGATGTCTTGTTTTAGTTGAACCAATTCGATTACATTGTTCAATCCGATTTGATCTTTCTGATAAGATTTCCAATTCACAATCCAGTTTTATTTCAAGATCCGACCATGTGGATTAAGTACACGGTTTTGAAATGTAATTATCAAAGTTGAATAGTTGATCGCTTCAACACTTCTGTGTTTCGGAGACGATTTTTCTCTTAAATCCACCTTTTATATGAGGACTAGATAGAGAATTAAGTATTTTGCAAATCCATTTATAATTTGTATTTTTATCTTCATATCTTGTTAAAATACATTATTTTTTGTTCTTTAATTGTTGTATTAATGAATTATAATAATTACAATAATATAATTAAAATGAATCAAATTATCCTCTAATAGAACGTAAAAATATAATCGTTTATTCTCTTTCCCTATAAAATATATAAGAGTTCAATGAGGCTGCCCCTCGGGGGACGCAATTTCGCCCAATTTTTTTAATTTTTTTTGAAAATTTCTTCCGTAGAATTTCATCACTATATCCATATATTTAAGGATGAGCATTGGGCTGGGCCGGCCCGACCCAACCCGAAGCTCATCCCAAAAAGCCCAGCCCAAGCCCAAACGAACATTGGGCCAGGCTAGGGCCTAATTTTTAGGTCCGAAATTTTTTTGGCCCGGGCTCGGGCTTGGCTTGGCCCAGCCCGACCCGGTCCACGAGCCCGACCCGAAGAGGACCCTAACCCTTCCCATATCCAACACGTATGGAAACTCTCACCTATCATGCACACTTTATTCATTATCATATCTTCATACAATGTTTATAAATCAAGAAAGTCAGGTGTGTGACATATGAGTTGATGATCATTGTATTTCATCTCAGAATTAATTTTCTTAATTATTCTATATCTTAGATTCTGGTGGTTGTTTTTGATTTTTTTAGTGTTTATTTTTTCCATTAGAATATTTTATATTATTTAACCTTTACCCAATACGAGCATTATGCCCATTTTTTTAACATGTAGTGCATGGTGCACCAGTTGTTGTTAACTGTGTAAACTCGGTTCACTCTTTCAATTTCTATAACGAGAGTCGTTTATGGTATATAACATTGAGTGGATTTGTATAAAATGAGAAATCATCTCCGGTAGAATTGAGTTTGAGTTGTTTCACAAGTATTATGGCATATGTTCTAAACAATTTTAGCTCGTCTAACTTGAATTGAGATTGACTTTAAACACAAACTCAAAGTTAATAATATATAATGGGTTAAGATGGGCCGGGCCGGCCCAAGCCCGACCCATAGGAATCGGGCCGGGCCTGGGCTTGGGCCGAACCAAAAAAATTTGTGGGCCTAGGCCCGGCCCAAGGCCCAAAGTTGTTATGTGGGCTTGGGCCTAGGCCCTTCAGGGCCCGACCCAGCCCGGCCCATGCTCATCCCTACATATATTATGTCATTAACATTTCGTGTGAAAGAGAGACTCCTACGGTCTCCATCCAAACAGTTATTTTTTAACGGTAACCGAATTGCTAAAAACGATCATGTCTGGATGGAGGCTGTATTAGTCTCTGTTTCGCACGGAATTTTAATGATATAATATAGGCATATATTGATGAAAATCCACGGAAGAAATTTTCAAAAAAAAAATAAAAAAGTAGGTGAAATAGGGTAGACGGGGGAGCTAAGTTAGCTCCCCCGTTGGGGAGCCCCATTTTACCCAATATATAATCGTTTCCTCCAATACAGCAAACACCTCCGTGTTCCCCAACAATCACATTTATCCTATAACTTGTTTAAAATTCAAATTCAAACGAATACTGCTTCCTAACTGTCTTTAATCGGAAAGAAACACAAAAAGAGAATGTCATCCTCGGTAAAAAAAAATAACATTCAAATTTAGATAATAAATTGTCATATAAATATAGTATATTCACACAGACGGGGTACACCCATCTCCATGGAGATCACTTCCACGCTATGAATATGGAAAAGTTAGCGACAGTGCTTAGATTTGCTCTTCTTATGATGGGTAAGACATTATTCATGTTATGCGCCAATATATTATTCGATTCATTACTCTTGTTTGATACCTCTGGATTCTTGGCGTCTGAAGTTGTAGAGCTCCTTAAGAGGGTTCAAAAAATTATGCATAGTAATGTTATGTTTCACATGTCTATGGATGTTGTGTTCCGAAGAATTGGATTTGCCATCCAAAAGGGATTGACGGCACAGCTTGTTGCCCGTCTCCCAACATTTTCTTTATAATCTTATACTTGTTAGAATTTGAATTACTCTTTAATGGGTCTATACATAGGCATCGTTGATGCTAAGCCGACAAAGCTATTCCTGTTTGGAGGTTCGTTCGTGGATAACGGAAACATCGACCACTATTTCAACCACAGGAAAAATGATACTCGATCATGGGCATATCCTTACGGGATGGCGTACCCCGGTCATCCTTCCGGCCGATACTCCGACGGTCGAGTCATCTCCGATTACATTGGTATATTTATACATACATTTTGAATATATTATATGACATTTAATCATAATACACGAGGTTTGATTTTGGATCATTATGTGCAGCTTCATACCTTGGGTTCAAGACGGCACCCGTCCCCTACAAGATGAGAGGGCAGCCTGAGATCTCAGATTCCAGCATGAACTTCGCACATGGCGGTTCAGGTGTCTTCCCCACCAAATATCAGCAACCCAACCTCGAATCTCAGGTCACCCAGTTCCAGCAGATGATGAGTTAAAACTCGTTTTCCTAAAAAGATGTCCGATCTGCGGTGGCTCTCGTCTCCGTCTCCGGCGAAGATTATTACACTAGAAAAGAGCACCCCTACTGATGTAAGTATCTGAAAAAAAAGAGATTTGATTTTTATCTCGTTTCTGATTAATAGTAATAATTCGTGCAAAAAGAAACACGTCGAATGTTAGTTTCATAATCCCGTTTTAGCAAATCGAACGAAAATCATAAACATTTGGGGACGTTTGCTGCAGAACCTGCACGATTACGTGAATAAGGTTGTGACCGAGATACAGAAGAACATCATGAGGCTGGGCGACCTCAACTTGGGGAAGGTGGCCATCATGAACATGACACCCTTGGGCTGCACCCCACGAGCCACGGCCAGCTCGAGCCACCAGGTCTGCGATCGCATGGACAACGCCGGTGCTCAGATGCACAACCTCGCCCTTGCCGATCTCGTCGGAGATCTCAACCACTCCGCCTCCAACTCCACCACATTCTACCTCCTCGACCTGTACGCCGCCTTCCTAGACGTCATGAACGGCCATAACGGTGAATACCAGAACTAAACACTTGCTGTGACTCATATGATCTCGATTATTTAGGGTACTGTAACTAACACAATGCATGGATCGATATTATTATTTTTAGGGACCGTGACGTTCATGAGGCCGTTGACTCCCTGCTGCGAGGGGTATGATATGGAGAACGGGAGCTGCGGGGACGAGGACGACGCTGGCGAGGAGCAGTACAAGCTGTGCAGGTATCCGGAGAAGGTCTTTTTCTGGGACGGGGATCACCCCACGCAGGCGGGATGGGTAGCTGTCTTCCACAGCCTTCTGCCATCTCTTCTGCCTCTGCTCCTTGATTAGGTCAACATGGATATATAGATAGCTATTAGCAGTAGGGGTGTAAGAAAATTCTCAAGTTCGACATTCGCTTAGGTTCGGCTCGTTAAAAGTTCGATTCAGATTCGGTTCGGAAATAAATGAACCGAACCTGAACACAAGTTTAGGCTCGATTAATAAACGAACCGAACCTAAAAATCATAGGTTCGCTCAGCTTCGATTTGTTAAAAGCTCGATAAACATACATATATACATATTTACAGATCCTTATCCGTAGAAGTGGACTTATTTTGAGATGAGTGGTTTTTATCCCAATATAGTGAATTTTGTCTACAGATAACTAGATATTTACGGGATAACTAGGTTTTATCTCGGTATAAACTATCCAAAAATAAATAGTCACAACGTGTTTACAACATCTACCATCTATGGTCTAGTACTTTTCCCTTCTTTATCTTCAAATCAACAGAACAAGTACAAACATTATTTATCGAATATTTCCGCATTATTCTTATTCCTTATCCCCATTTGAATAGATATAAAATATATTATAATTATACTTTTTCAAAGAGACGAATCCTTATTAATCTAATTTTTTTAAAAGATGAAGATTAGTTAGATAAAGAGAAAAACTAAATGAATATTTATTCTAACTGTAAATACACATGTATATTTACATTTCTCTTCTTTTCACACCCTCTTATTAGAGAATTCTTAAGTTCGATATTCGCTTAGGTTCGATTCGTTTAAAAAGAGGTTCGATTCGGATTCGGTTCGAAAATAAACGAACCGAACCTGAACATAAATTTAGGCTCGATTAAACAAACGAACCAAACCTAAAAAATATAGGTTCGCTCAGATTTGGTCCGTTTACACCCCTAATTAGCAGATGGTCGGTTGCTTTCTTTCCTTCTTTTCAGGTCGATTCGGGCATGTTAGTTTAGGTTTCCTTTGATTGGAACCCCTCTAGTTGTTTAGGTTATATTTGACATTGCATTCGTCTTGCCGAATTATATTATTGAATTTAAGCCTCTGTTTTATTTTATTTTCCTACTCTCTTTGGATCGCAAGTTGATTTGGATCAAGGTCTGCTAAAACCCATCCCAGATTTTATGGGCTGGAATTTTGATTTAAACTCAACCCAACAAATTGGGCTCGGGTTCGGGGTGGGTTCATGTAGCTTCTTACTTGGCTTTTTATCTTTTTCTTTGAAGAAAAAAAGGGCATCTACTGTATAAGTGTGTGTCAAAAAACTTCATCTTTTATTCATCAAAATATAGTACAAATTTAATGTCAGAATCAACAGAGATATGCTACAGGGACCAATTCTCAGCTAGCGTCTTTGCGTGCACCACAATACTCTCAGTATAACATCATTCCTGCTTAAAGAACACCACAATACTGTCATCTTCATTGAGGGTGGATCTGCTGAGGTGAGGGGAATGTCATTGGTGTTGGAGATTTTTGGAGAACTCTCTGGTCTTAAGATCAATAGAGAAAAGTCTAGCATGATCCCCTTTGGTTTATCAGCGGAAGAGGTGGATGCTTGTAGTTTAGAGCTGGGATGTATTTGCAGTCAGAGGTCCATTAATTACTTGGGCCTTCCATTAGGTTGTGGTCGCATTCATCTTTCAGATTGGCTCCCGGTAGCGGAGAAGCTTGAAAGGAAACTAGCGGGATGGAAGAGCTCCTTGCTCTCACGTGGTGGCCGCATGGTTCTTGTGAAGGCAGTCCTGGCAGCAATCCCTATCTTCTTTATCTCAACAAGAATTCTTCCAGTGGGGGTTCGAAATCGGCTTGAGAAGATTATGAGGAGGTTCTTTTGGGGGAGGACAGGCGGTGATGGACATGCTATACACCTTGTAGATTGGGAGACTGTTACTCTGCCTAAGGAGGATGGTGGGCTCGGTATAACAAGGCTGGAGTTGATGAACCGTGCTCTTATGTTCAAGTGGGCTGCGAGAATTTGGGGTGATAACGAGGACGTATGTTGTAGGCTGATACGCAATATTTATGGGGTTGATGCGCACTCGATTAATGGTCTGCGAACCATGAGGTTTGAATCGGCGTTGTGGAAGGGTATTCGTTCAGTGCTTCCTGATTTTCCCCATCTCTTTCGTCCTCGATTAGGTGATGGCTGCAGCTTTCTTTTCTGGATTGACGATTGGTCGAGAGATGGACCTCTGGCTTCTCGCTTTCCTCGTCTTTTTGCTGTAGCAGATGATAAAAATGCTCATGTCGCTGATCTTTGGGCTAATGGTAATTGGTCACCTAATTTTACAAGCGGATTCTCTGAACGTCGCAGGCATGATCTTCTACAGTTGATGGAATATTTATCTACAATTGAGGGCCCCACATTGGGTGCGGACCATTGGGTTTGGAGAGATGGCGAATTCACTGTCAAGAAGACCTATAATATGTTGATCAGAGGACCAGAACCATCTGAACAGAATCTGGACAAGATTTACAGAATGATGTGGGAGTTAAAGATTCCGTCACGGATTAAAGTTTTCCTGTGGCTTCTTAGACATGGGAGGCTCCTCACAAGGGAGAGGAGAGCTCGCTTTTTTCGCTCAGAGGATAACTCGTGTATCCTTTGTGGAACGATGTTAGAGTCCCTTGAACACCTATTTCTTCAGTGTGAGAAGGCGAAGGATCTCTGGCGGGCATTGGATGTGGCTTGGTTGGATCATAACAGCATGCCAGCTTTCTGGGAATCCCTCCTCAACTCGCGTTTCCGTCCAAATATGGAGAAGTTGTTACCCGTTGCAGGTTTATGGGCATTATGGCTTGCCAGGAAGGTGTAATTTTCCGCTCGGAGAGATTTTATATTGAGAATGTTGTACACCATGCTCGGACTCTACTCGAGTCTTGGTTGTTGTAATTATATTTTTTAATATTATTGGGGCAGACACCTATGCGTGTTTCCCCTTTGGTTCAAAAAAAAAAGAACACCCATTTCTAGTTAACCATCATTGCAATTCGGCTCGTCCTCTCCTTCTCATTTCCGTCCCATTTCTCGTCAGTGGATTCCTATAAATCAGTAACCCCATCATCGCCACCGTTGGGTTCCTAAATACATCCCAAGCATCCATCTAACTTCTGCATTTGAAAAACAAGTGATCTACATCATCTCTATCCACCTGGCATCGACGACAAGTATGATACACTGTCTGCATGAAGCGTGCTAATCTAACCCTTGTTAACGGCCTCCTCCTTCTAAACAACCATAGAAATACCTCCACACGAACGGAGATTTTCCATTTCTATAACCTTCTACAGTCCGCCACACAGCATCCCTGGTTAAAAGCTCATGGGACCCTTTAGATATATGTATGTCTTCCCCATCGAAAAAAATCTGTCACACCAACACCACACTACAACAAAATTGACCTAAGGCAACGCTTAATTTAATATTCGTTGACATATCTTCTGTAGTTAAATATATAACAACGAATATTATTCGTTGCCTACTTCGTTAAATTCGCAACGAATAATGGTAGTCGTTGCTATATTCCTCATAACAAATCATATAACAACGATTATTCGTTGTCATTTTCTTCTAATTGTTGCTAAATATGACAACTATTAGCATGGATATTAACGAATAATTCAATGAAAAAATCATCGTCATATAGACCTTTAACAATGAAGATGATATTCGTTGTTAGTTATAAGTAAAAAGAGATCATTTGACAACAAATAATATTCGTTGTTATATCTTTAATATTGGAAGATATAGCAACAAATATTCAAATTAATCGTTGCCTTAGGTCCAATTTCTTGTAGTGCCAACAATCCCGCCCCACCGTGGGACCTTCAACACTATCCAACTCCTCGAGCATCACCAACAACTCGTCCAAGCGTTGATCTGAATGCTCGCATCTGAACTGCACTGCAGTAAAAAGGATTGACCGTCCCAAACACTTGCCACAAAGCAGTTTTGGTCAACATCCAAAGCCCATAAATGTGAAAACCTCATGCCAAAAACACCGCTTTTACTCCGGTCATCAATTGAAAATTTGAAGCCAGCACCGGTCAGAAAAGGTCAAATTAGTTATCTATCAAACACATGTCACAATGAGGTATTTTGCCCGAATTAGTTACCTACCTCTCAAAGCTCACTTGCTTTGTTTGCTAAAAAATAAGGAAATATAAGTAAATAAGGAAATATATAACTTGCTTTGTTTGCTAAAATAATAAAAATAATGAAATATCCATAATTCAAAACTGGCACTCTTTTGCACGAATTGAGAACGAACAACGGCCTCTTCGAACGGACCCTGCATGCTATTAATGTGCGCAATTCATGGTCCAAAGTTCGATCCTAATCTCGATCTGATTAATCTTGATCGTTAACAGTTCTCCCAGCACACTTGTTTTCTAAATACCTCAAAATAAAGGAACAAGAAGCCGTCACGATATATAATTGTTATCGTTATATCGCAATATAAAAACAATAACAAACATGGTTACTACAACCTGTACTCCCTAACCCCTATAATTGCACCATCGATACTCAAAAAGATGCGTTTCCATCCTGTGACATCGATCGATCGTCTCTAACGACAGGAGCCCTCTGCTCGAGTGCTGATGATCTTCAGACGCTTCACCGATTCCACGAATGATCTGCTCGGAGAAAAAGCAGATCAGATATCATCGTCTTTTTCTAAGATCATTGCTCGTGGCAGTAAGAAATCGAGAAGAAACTATACTTACTCCCAGGGGACGTCACCGACGAGCATCCAATCCCCATCGGCGTCCTCGTACGTCAACACGTGGCTTCTCCTCCATGCACACCCATCATCCATTACCTCCTTTTGGCTCTCCCATCCGTCTGTGATCAACGAATCCAACAAGACTAAGAACCCAATTGAACCACATTGCCCATTTGATCACCGAAATCGGAGTTGCCAAATGCCAACATTGCAAATCATCAGATGGGATCAACCACATACCTTGAGCCGACGTCCCGAACATCCGATCGAGCGTGCGAAGAAGCGACCGGTACGACCGGTGCGTCGCCAGATCGACCTTCCTTCCAACAGCTCTCCCTTCCATTACCACCTTCACACGTCTCGCTCGTCTGCCTCCTCCTCCTCCGCAACCGCATCCGTGGAGCTTCGGCCACTTCACGGGTGGCCAGCCAACTAGTAACTTCTCCCTTCCGCTGCCAACCTCGTCTTCTGACTCCGCAAGCGGAGCCCTCTTCTCGTCGCCTCCGCTGGGTGCGAAGGCGGCCGAGAAGGCCCTCTTCTTGGTGGCGGGGGCGTAATTGAGGTCGAGATCGAAGAGGGGGATGCTGTGGGGGAGTGCGAGTCCGAGGTCGAGTTCCATTTGGATCGAAGGAGATGGTTGCTGGTGAAGGGGAGTGAAGCGAGAGAGAGATATATATAGAGGTGAGCTATTTGGGGACAGGATGGGCAGATGGCTGTCTCCCTGTCTCCTTTTTCTATGCTTGATCTGATGCCGCACGTGTGACACATAGATTTGAGGTTGGATCCCTTTTATATGATTACTTAATTACCTATCACATCTTCGAGCAGGATTTGATTGTTTCAGGATGTTGGTAATCATACTTATCCATTTCATGCTCTACAAAGATCTGTAGAAGAGCAATAGGAACTTGGATTCGGATTCTTTTTCTATTCCTCATATAATTATCTGCATGTTTTGTAATGTTGCATATATCTGAATTAGAAATCAAAATAAATATGCAGATAAGAAAGTAGGAAATAATAGCAAAACACAAGGCTTACGAGGTTTACTTTAATCGGCAAAGTTATATGCTGTTGTCTGTGTAAAAGGACAAACGAACAGATCCACTCATTCCAATAAAATTAGGATCAGCAAACATAATTTCTTCCCTTTTGTAATGGAAACAAAGTGGTGCAGATCATGACCAAACCCTAGACATCTATATAATAATTCCTAACAGATGGATCCTCTAAAGAAAACTGAATACATCGTAGTCTCCGTTTGGGTTCTTTTCCTGTGTGCTCTCGATCACCAAAGAAAAATAAAAAAATAGGTATGCTCTACGAGGTAGGCTATGTACAGTACATGCAGGAATCCGATGTATAATCCCCGAAGCAGATCGAAAACTAATATATTAAGACCGCTATAAAGATCTCCTCGAAGTAAACAATGATCCAAGTGTCGTAGAACACATACCCAACATCGTCGAGGTGTCGATAATGTCCCCAGATTTCCGAGAAGGTTGACTGCAAACCGGCACGATAAGGGGAGGACGTCACGGCTGAGGAATGCCGATGAATGGCAACGCGACAAGCCGACATGGGTCCCGTTCCACTTGGCGTGTGCACGTGGACTTGTCAACCCAACCCCTTCCAACCTGCCTCTACTTGACGCGATGTGCCAGAGGTGGACGAAGGTGGCAAGTGGGCTCCGGTGGGCAGACAAGGGTTGCGTGCCCGTGGGTCCAACATAGCCACCACTTGCATCGCTTCCTTCCTCTTTCCTGCTGCTGTGTTGATTCGCTCAGATCTGAGATCTGCCATCGCCAGTTCGCCGTATGTAGATCCGATGAACGATGCAGGGTATACGTGTAGTTACCATGCACGAACCATGCATGCGCGTGTCTGGATCTCGTGGGAATTTGGATCCTCTTCTTTACATGCTGGTTGTCTTGCTTGAATTGTCTACTCCTGACCAAGCTGTTCATTCCTCCTCAGAAATGGCCTTCTTTTACTTTATCCGATCCGTATAGTATTCATCCTCCTCGCAAATCTATTATATTAGTTTCTCCTTTTGCGAATCTATATCATGTTATAAACTCTCTTCCTTACTGTTTATGAAATAAGCTTCTGTCCGGAGGTGATTTAAACTCTATCATTAATGGCAGAGAAAAATAAATATAGGTCCAGAGAGGCTGATTTATAAACATCGGAAAAAAATATTAAAGTGTAAAATCTGAACAGGTTCTGGTGAATATGAGAATGGGTTACAGTGATGTGGAAGAAACAAAAAGTGCAGTAATTAATACGAGTAAAATCTTAGAGTTGCAATACAATGCGGTAAAAATGCAGGATGCTATTACAGTGTCTGAAAATTCAGAAGAAAAAATACGGAATTCTATTAAAAATATCTTTAAGTTTGGATTATCCCTAGAACAATTGCACTTACTTTGGGAAGTTGCGGAAGATCTGTTAAGGGTAATAAGGATCCAAGTTGTAGTTTGCAGCTGGCATGCTAAGGCCTCTATTATTTTTTTGAAGGAAAAAGGGTGTCAAACCGTAAAGGTGGACACCCAAAAACTTATATTCACAAAGTAAGTACAAGGTTACAATGACCAAGACCCACGAATGAGTCTGGAATGCTCTAATACATTTTCAATATAAAATCTCTCCCCTCGAAAAATAACTCCATTTCTTGCCAATCATATCGCCAACAAAATAGATGCCGCATTAAGTTTCTCCATCATTGTGCAAGTTCCAGGTAGCCTAATGGATTCCCAAAAATCTCTGACCCCAGAGGATGCAATAGTAGGTAAATTGGCCCCTGCCCAAATCTGTCTGGAGGAGGAACAACGGAAGAACAGATGATCTACATCCTCTAGTTTCTCTCCACATCGTTTGCAAGAACTGTTAGCACCAAAAAGTCTTGACCTCCGAGCACCAGTCATTACTCGCTCTCTCCCGAACAGCCAAAGGAAAACTTTCACTCTTTTAGAGATCCTCCAAGACCATAACTGCCCTAATTCTGGCATTGCAATTCCCGGATCAAAAACGAAGGATGTATATAAAACTTTGTAAGCTTTTTTCACAGTAAAAGCACCATCTGTCCAAGTCCAATAAGTGGCTTCATCACCATCCCCCAGCACCAGATTTAGATATGGAGAAATCTGAGGAAGTATTGCGCACACGCCTCGCCAAAAATTAGAAGGCCTTACCACTCTACTCGGACGCCATTCTAGATTACCTGTCACACCATAAATCCTCCTCACTAGCAAACAAAGTGTATCTGAACCTCCACCCCAAATACGAGTGATCCACTTAGTAAGGAGGGACTTGTTCATCACTCAAGGTTTAGGACTCCCAAACCACCATCTGCCTCAGTAAGCATCACAGTCTTCCAACTAACCAGCGGAGTACCAGCCTAAAAGAATCTACGCATCAATGACTCCAACCGTCTATTAATCCCCACTGGGAGCAAGCGAGATGATAGGAAGAAAATAGGAATCGCAGAGAGTACCGACCTCAAGAGCACCAAGCGTCCACCCCGTGATAGGCAAGAAGCACACCAACACACAAGTTTGCGCTCAAGCCTCTCAATCACAGGTAATCAATGTGATTGCTTTAGACGGTCGTCCACCATAGGTAGCCCCAAATAGGTAATTGGTAGAGATCCCCGTTGTGAGCGCAGGATTACCCCACATTCCTCGATCTCCTCCTCTAGAAGACCAAAGGGAAGAAAAACTGATTTATCCTCATTGAGCTTCAACCCTGAGACAACTCCAAACAACTCCAATACTGTAGCAACTACCTCTGCTTCACGAGCCCCACCTTCCACAAACAAAACTGTATCATCAGCATACTGTAAGATTGGGATAGATAAACCATTTGAATTGTAACCCTGAAAAAACATTCCCTCCACCGCACGAGTAACCATCCTTGACAGTGTGTCTGCAACAATAACAAAGAGAAGAGGAGCCAGCGGGCATCCCTGCCTAACCCCCCTCTGCGGCTGGAAAAATCCACCCTCTGGTCTTTCATTAATTAACACTGAGCAAGAAGTCGTCGTCACGCATCTCTTCATCCAGCTAATCCACTCATCTGGGAAACCACGTCGGGAGAGCGATGCCCAGATAAACTTCCAGCTAACACAATCATATGCTTTGGAGAAGTCAGTTTTCCAAAGTAAACCTTGAAGGATATGGTTAGATCCTCAAGCGCATCACGGAAGCGTGATCGTCGTATCGAATACGACGAAGAACGACTAGTCGCACTAGTTGTTCTATGCAGCGGAAATTAAAAAATTTTCATGTGACGAAACCACATGATCCAAGAACACTTCTCGGATCGTTTCGTCTAAACCACAACCAAGTATTAGGTTTACCTCTTGAAGCGTGGTTGCGATCAAGTCTCTAAACGAAGAGAGCTCCTGTCTCAAGTCCGATCCGTCGGAGGAGACGCTTGCGAGCGCGGGGATGAACCGCGTGCTTCTCGCAATCCATGTTGATGATCCAAGCGGCAGATCTCCTGATCTCGACACACGAGATCCGATGTCTTCTTCATGAGCGGGGCGCACCGAAGGAGATGGAGATCCATGAGCAAACCATCGGGCAGCATAACGACGATGCCGCGGCGATGGAGAACCTCTCTAGGGCATCCATGGTGGACGGCCACATGAGAGAGAAAGAGAGAGGACGTATAGAGAGAATGAGAGAGAGAGATTTGTTGCCTCAACTTATGTATATTTTGAAGAGCAATGGGGTGCCTCTCCTTTTATAGGGTTTTGGGATACATGGATCTCAATCCATGTGTCAACACAAATCCAATGGTCCACATTAATTTGTGTTTCTTTCAATGGTCATGATTTGTTGCTAAAAACACAACAACAATTAATTTAATTTAAATTAAATATATGTTGATAAATCAACACAATTTAATTACAAAATTAAATCATCAATACATGGAGATAATGAAAGGAGAGAAAGCCTCCTTCCATGTGGAGAGGGGGGACGGCCTCCCTTTCCTAATGGGAGTGGTGGCCGTCCACCCTCCTCCATTAGGAAGGTGGCTATTTCACCTTTTATGTAATCTCCATTATTTGCAACAACTTTTGTTGCAAATTATTTCACAAAAAATAAATCCAATTTATTTTGTGAACATTGCAATCATGCCATTGAAAAATTGTGAATCACATTCACAACCCAAAACAAAATGTAAATTACATTTTCAATTTGATGTCCAATGTGAATCCAATTCACATTAACATTTAATTAACAAATGTAAATTACAAATAGCTCTCTCTTATATATTATAAATCACATTTATAATATATATGACTAATATGGATATTGCTATCCACATTATTCATATCCATGATAATTAAATCATATTTAATCATCTTGGATCTCTATTCTCTTGTGTCCAAATAATATGAATCACATTCACATTATTTACATCTTTGATAATTAAATCTCATTTAATTATCTAAGATAACTCTCTTTATAATATGAATCAAATTCATATTACTCATGATAATTAAATCACATTTAATTATCCATTTTCTCAATGCTCGAATACATATATCAACAATAGAATTATCCATGAACTCCTTCAAGGATAATGCGCTTTCTCCGCAGATACTTGGAGATAAGGACAGGGCGATTGTATTGTTCCACGTATAGTGACATGGATATTGAGATCGTATCTCAAATCCAGATCGCGAGCCTCCCATAGATGCTTGATTAAATCAAGACCGTAAATCTAATCTTCTCATTGTATCTGAATCACATTCAGATCAATGTCCAATACTTGAACCAAGATCAGATCACTTCTCTACTGAGAGGAGTCACTAAAATCCAGACCCGTTTCATCACTCCCTAGGAATGGAAGCGTCATGGTTATACAATCGTTTATGATCACATCACCCTCAGGTATTCCCAATACCTGTACATCCTGCATACTGGAAGACTCAGACTAAACCCGAAGTATTCGATCAACTTTATACTGTCTACTTCATGGTTTTATCAGTAAGTTTCTCATTCGATCATTGGGAGTCGGTATCGATCATATACTTTCCAAAAGCATATATCATACCTAGGTCTTGATCATATACTTTCCAAAAGTATATACCAAACCTACAAATTCAGTCAAGCTTCCAAAGCGAGACGACCGTGCGCATGGAATTTGATTCTTCCCAATATCTCATGAGTGAGCTCATGTCTTCCGGTTCAGTAACTGAACCTGTATGATCCCTTTGAGAGATCGTATTACTCATATGCCCTTATATGCACACCAGCGCGCCGGTGTATAGACCTTGATTAGGTCATCAACCTATTGGTCTGCCAAATGTACATACTTAGACATATAGCAACACATCTGTCTCCGGTCAGAGGATGCGTGCCTATATCATGACAGCATATGATATAGGACTTTGGTTATCTCGATCTCGTTAAGTCAACTCTTTGACCTAACTAATCTGACACCTCCGAATCTCTATTCCTATGCAGAGGACCTGCATCAAGAGGTCGGTCAGATATCAGCCTTCAGAGATAAGGATTGCCATCTCCTACTCAGGCTGGAGATCATCTCTTAACAATCATCTGACGGTGCTTGATGAGTCCTCAATCTAACTCTTTAGATATTCATCTAAGCACCATCCTCTATGATTCAATAATTGAATCAACAGCTGTATGATCGTTAAGATGGCCATGGTACATAACCCCAATTGTACTAAGGGACCTATTATGCAAATTATGTATTCTTCATTTCAGATTAAGGAGTGAATTGCAATAACATTTATTGCATAATGGCTCGCCGTGGGCTCGCATTTCTAACAATCTCCCACTAGCCCAAAGAGCCATTAATGGGCTAATCATTTAAACCCACACTCATGTGACAATCATAGACTATTAAGAAAATAGCTAAGTAAGCTGATCAGTCACTCTGTTCCCGCGAGACTACGCCAAGTCCTTTTACGGCACTTGCATATCCCCAGTAACAGTGCTCGCATCTAATGCGAATGTTGCATCTCATGCAACCAATACTCAATCTAGTTGGTTACAGTGTCCCTGACATCATAACCAGTATCCCCATAATCCTTATTAGAATACCTTCATTCCCGGAGATCTCTATCTCCTAAGGTATCTAAAGTTTAGACCTTTATAGATCACTATCTACATGGTCTTAGACTTTTGAAGATAAGACTTTGAGATTCAAAAATCTCCTCATCTATGAAGATTTTGTTGTTACTGCAACCAAGTGTTTTATTTCCATAGTAGGATTAGTAACAGTTTACTACTCCCACTGCATGGCAGCCATCTGGCTTTTGTACACATCTAGCACACACCCAGCTTCTCAGAACTGATGCCCAAGGGCAAGTAATTCTAGCATTCACTTCCTCAACTCTTTGAGGTGCTATCCCTTAAGATAGGTCAGTACCATATCTTAAGGGTTAGAAGCCTTTCTTGGAATTTCTATGAATAGAATATGTCCAAGGTATACTACAAATGTGACAGTCCAATTATCCTCTTCTCTTGGCTTCTGAACAACTTCAGAACTAAGATCTAAGAGGTATCTTTGAAATCATATTTCAAGATATGGAATAACCAGAGAATAAAATACTTATTATTATCCTTATATCATTTTAAATGATTAGGATATCATCTACATTCAGCAAGATGAACACAAAGGCACTCCCACTAAGCTTCACATGGCTCATCAAGATTCTATCTGAAATCATAACAATTCCATCAAATCTTATGGTCCAACTTCAAGAAGCTTATTTGAGTCCATAGATGGATTCCTTGGTTTGCACACCTTGCTTTCCTCAACCATGAAGCCCTGGGGCTACTTCATGTGAATATCCTTAAAGAGGTATTCGTAGAGGAATGCAATATTGACTTACATCTTGAAGATGCAATAGTCAAGTTGTGTAGCTAAGATTAGCAACATTCTGATGATTTTAAGCATGGTCACCGAAGAGCAAGTCTCATTGCAAGCAATGTCTTCTCTTCCGGTGTGTGGCTCATGGCGACGAACCGTGCTTTGAGGGTCTCTACCTTCTCATCAGGTTCCCTTTCTCTTGAAGATCCATTTACACCTTTACAGGTCTTACCTATATAGGTGGATCCTATAGGGTCCATATACAACACTTGTATATGAAGTCTACTTTAGACTTTTATTGCTAACATCCATCTATCCATGCTATGATCTTCAGAAGCTTCATCACATGAAGTTCGATCATTGTCAGATTTCTCTGACACATGGAATCCTTCCTCAAACTCTTTTGAAGAGGTTTTAGTGTTTCATCTTCAATTATCCTTTTAGTTTCCAATTTCAGGAGCCTCATTATCTTTTCAAGATTAAATGAGTTCCTACACTTCATTTTCATCTTGATTCTCAAGAGTCTCAACCTCCAAGAATCACATTCTCAGAGATGAGATATTTCAAGAATCTCAAGGTCATAAAGTAGGTATCCAATACCATCCTTTATTTTCCTAATGAAGCAGCACTCTCAAGTGCTAGATTCCATCTTGCATGGAACCTTATTAAGGATATACATTGTAGTCTCTACTACACATATATACCTGGAAACTAAGGGATAATTATGCTAAAAATCATCATTGATAAGATCATGTCACACAAGATCCAATTGTATCTCCCTATAACTCTATTGAGTTAAGGTGAGTTAGGAGGATTGAGATAGAAATGATATTCATATCTCCATAAGGTATCCTTTGAATTCATCTAACAGGTACATGCTACCTTGATTAGATCAAATTCATTTTATCTTCCTTCAAACTTTGGTTGTAGACCAAAATTATGAAATCTTTGAACATTTCAAAGGTTTCTTCAGGTGAAGAGAAGAAATTTCATATCATACATAATCATTAATAGATATCATATATCCATAATGTTTACTATGATATAGATGATCCACATACATCAATATGTATGAGATCCCGAATACCTTATCATCTTACACCATTCCCAAAGAAGGGTGTATTGGACATTTTATTATGAATACAATATTCATAAGCATGTAAGCTTTGAAATTTTAGACATTCTAAAGTTTCATCTCTTACTAGCCTATTGATCAAATCAATAGACAAATGTCCAAGGCATGATGCTAGATCATTGTCAAATGATCTTCATCCTCCTATTGATCTTAAGGTTTAATTTCAGTATTTAGAAATGTTAATGAACCATTCATTAATTTTCTAATTTAGTGAAGTCCACTAGATTATTAGATTACTATCTGAAATATATACATCATAACTCTTTATGATAGTTCTATCTCAGATTCATGTTTATTTCTAACATTTAGAAACAAACAATGAGTGTATTCTTATATCTAGGTCATAGAGACATTCTCTAAGACTAAGGACTCTCCCACTGAAATTAACAAGTCTATCAATCCAACAGAGATTGTTGCAACAATTGCATCAATATCCATGTGGATAACTATAAACCTTTAAGATCAAATTTTCCAGTCTTCTAAAACATATGCAACCTATTGCAAATGTCATCAGAAGATTGAGATACAATTATTTGACTTTATCTTATCAATGATTTATGTAGATTAATCCGATGCTCCATCCGAGTCCTTCTCTAAGGATTCTAGATAGACTTGATAGTCATACTATCAACACATCAACTTATTGCAGTATTGGCATTCATCCAACTCTTCGGATGACATATGGAAGTCATAGATGTATAGTCAACTCTTTGATTATACTTCTTACTCGGGTCCAACCCATGCTTCCACTGCGCTCCCTTTATCTATAAGCAACCATTGCTTGAGACTAAGGATCTCTTATGTAATAGTATTTAAACATTTATACATGCTTCATTAAATTCATACAATATGAATATTATGAAGCTTCATGAATGACCAGAGTATAGATAGTAGAATGATGACACTCATCATCTACATCCATCTAAACTCTTAAAACATAGGTTCAGGTAGGTACTCAAACAATTTGAATACATCATCTCTTATAGAGCCACCATTCTGCATGATGCAGTGAACCATCTCATTCATGTTAAATGTCAAGAGCACATGTGTATGCCAGAATATCTTCATTAAGTTTATAAGGATTATTTGACAATTGCGATCATCATCGACATGTCACTTCCAAAGTACATCCGATGAGAGATCAAGACTATAGAGACATACAAACCCTAGGGTTGTAGTCCTATTATCTATTTAATTGTCATTCCTCAATATTATGAGGAAACTTGCACATTGCAACCACATACATTATGTGTCCAATTGCAAGTACAATATCTGGATCATGAGTCCAATCCATGATATTTTACTGGTTATTATTGAGTATATCATTGAGTGGGTTTTAATGAAGGATTATCTGAAATAAGAAATTTGCATAAATATATATATATATATATATTACTTTGATTTAGGATTTTTTTTATATCAAAGTTGTCTTGTCTTGTCAACACTGAAAGTTCATTCCCTTAATCACTTTCAATGTAAGAGATATACTTACCATTATATCTCAACAAGATCTGGGATCTCCTTCCTTATCTTTGTTGCATCCCAATAATATGAGAACCTACAACTCGGATAAAAAGAAGCGGGAACACATTCCGCCTTGCAAGTCCAACTTGCATCTCCCAATTCGGTCTTTAACACCCGGGCCCACCACCCCTAAGGCAATGTTGACCCGTCATTAATTGAACCAACCGTCAACAAAAATACAACTCGCTATGCGCAATCCAATATCGCCCCAATAATATGAGGACCCGATATTGGGGTCACTACGCATACGTCCTTACTCTTTCGAGAAGCGAAGAGCCCGATCCAAATGGATCGTATGCAGGAGCTGTCACTTCGGACAGGCGTCTCCTACATACAATATCTGGCGACGGAACCCTTCGCCTTGACGGGAGACCATGGATGTCACTTACGTGATCCTCCACCTCATATTCAAATTTTAATTAATTATCGTGAATCACATTCACATAATTAATTCTTCCAAGGGAATTATTAACTCTAATCATATTAGAGTATTTCAATCTTAATTGGATTCCAATTAATCTAATCATATTAAATTAATGATCCAATTAATATCCAACAAACATTTTAATAGTTACTTGAATAATGGTATTATCTCAAATACGTATTATTTCGAATTTTAATAATTAGAAAAATACATCTTAATCCCTCGGACATTATCCCGGCCCTACCCGCTGTCATGGCCAGTACCGACGAGAGTGGGACGGACCACATACGTTGCAACCCGCAACCCCAATGCTCTCCGACTAGGCACCATATCCGCCTCGGGAAAGGATAATGCCAAATTGATTAATTTGTACTTGAGATGATCATCGGTTCTTCAACCGAAATTGTACCATATAGTAATAATCAAAACATTTTTGATTAACATTATAATGAGATTTGCTAAACAAATCCCAAGTCCTATTCAAGCAACATGTTTGTTGGAATGTTGATCATGTAGATCATGTAACCAATCTTGATCTAGATCACATCTAATCATTTGTTGGTTAGGGCAAAGTCATTTAAGGATGTAATTATCATTAAATATTTCACAAATATTTATGCATAATTATTCCAGGAAATTAAACAATTTAATTTCACTAATTAATTAAATGACAATCACTAGGTTCTTGATTAGGAAAGTATTTTCAGCAGTGACCCTCACTTACTAAAAAAATCATATCTCAATCAATTTAAATCCAAATTAAGCAAAGTAAAATTCTAAAGTTTGCTAACTTGATTTACAACAGAACCCAAGTGATTTGCACGCATTTCAAGACGTATCAAATCCGCAATTAACATCTTAATTACGTCATGATCCGCAGTCCCCGAAACAGTGGATACATGTTCACTAAAATGAGCATATCTAGAGCAAACGGAATCGAAATCACGCAAACTCAGATCCTACGGTTTCCTTATTTAATGGGGAATAAAATTCAATTATTATTTTCGTGTTTAAACAATTTAAACAGTGCCGAAAATAATATCAAAATAGAGATGCGAAAATGAAATGCAAGAAAGCTTTCGCATACCCTAAAGAACCCAAGTCGTCCTCGGTTTATGGATCGTATCCAAAAACACCGACCTAAGGCTCTGATACCACTTGAAGGATATGGTTAGATCCTCAAGCGCATCACGGAAGCGTGATCGTCGTATCGAATACGACGAAGAACGACTAGTCGCACTAGTTGTTCTATGCAGCGGAAATTAAAAAATTTTCATGTGACGAAACCACATGATCCAAGAACACTTCTCGGATCGTTTCGTCTAAACCACAACCAAGTATTAGGTTTACCTCTTGAAGCGTGGTTGCGATCAAGTCTCTAAACGAAGAGACCTCCTGTCTCAAGTCCGATCCGTCGGAGGAGACGCTTGCGAGCGCGGGGATGAACCGCGTGCTTCTCGCAATCCATGTTGATGATCCAAGCGGCGGATCTCCTGATCTCGACACACGAGATCCGATGTCTTCTTCATGAGCGGGGTGCACCGAAGGAGATGGAGATCCACGAGCAAACCATCGGGCATCATAACGACGATGCCGCGGCGATGGAGAACCTCTCTAGGGCATCCATGGTGGACAGCCACATGAGAGAGAAAGAGAGAGGACGTATAGAGAGAATGAGAGAGAGAGAGATTTGTTGCCTCAACTTATGTATATTTTGAAGAGCAATGGGGTGCCTTTCCTTTTATAGGGTTTTGGGATACATGGATCTCAATCCATGTGTCAATACAAATCCAATGGTCCACATTAATTTGTGTTTCTTTCAATGGTCATGATTTGTTGCTAAAAACACAACAACAATTAATTTAATTTAAATTAAATATATGTTGATAAATCAACACAATTTAATTACAAAATTAAATCATCAATACATGGAGATAATGAAAGGAGAGAAAGCCTCCTTCCATGTGGAGAGGGGGGACGGCCTCCCTTTCCTAATGGGAGTGGTGGCCGTCCACCCTCCTCCATTAGGAAGGTGGCTATTTCACCTTTTATGTAATCTCCATTATTTGCAACAACTTTTGTTGCAAATTATTTCACAAAAATATGGAAAAGATCTTAATCCACTTAACTTTAAGAGGAACCTTATAGGACTTAGGGTTAAGGCTTTTCAGGTCCATAAGGACTTAATTCTTTGAGTCCACTAGGCTATGAGCATATGTCATCTTGATGAGCTTAAGTAGAACACTTAACAACATACGCATGACTCTTAGAGACAATGGCTTGACTTGCACCCGCACTTTACACATGGCTCTCCACGGATGAGGTGGTGAGGAGGCAGTTTCCTTTGGCTTGGGGTAGCATATGAGGGTAGTACTTCTAGGCGGAACCTCTCTTCTTCTTGTAGTGAAGGAAGTGCACCTCAACTTGGTCTAGTGGTGATGAAGACTAAAGACAGAAGCCGTGGGTTGCAATAAAGCTTCAAAAGAGGGATAGTCTACTGGCTCAAGGGGAAATTTCTTATATGCTGCACCATGTAGATATGCTGTACAGAAGTCTTTGAAAAAAAAAATTGCAAAAATGCAAAAAGAACTCCAAAAAAGTGGTGGGTCGGATTGAAAATTTAATAACCCCACCGGAGTGTACATAGTCAAATAAAGCAAAGCTTATGTTATCCATGTTACATCTCATGAAGCTTGCAGCGGGAGACCTAGCTACACTGGCTAGGCTTCCAAAACTCTATACTTCTACCCCCTCTTCTTGAGCCGGTTGCACTTGAACTTAGAAGGGAATACCCCGCTTCTCGAGGAAAGAGTTGCTAGACCGAGGCATTAGAGTTACCAGGTTGAAGGAGGTTGTTTCTTTGTTGCTTCTGAGGTGGGGGGCCACATATCACTTACACTGCTTGGAAAGATTCATGGTCATTAGAGTTTGTGTATGTAGACTTGTTCTGATCTGGTTTATTGAGGAGTCTTGTCCATAGATTGGTGGAACTTAGAGGCTGTTGGGTTTTAAGCTTAAGTCCAAATAAGGTTCCGACACATTAATAATCCAAAGATCTGATCGAGCTCCATATTTCAATTTAATGAAGGAAAGTTTAATAACTCAACTTTGATCCATGTACATCCCCTTTTTCTTTTTCTTTTTCTTTCTTTTTCACTTCTTTTTCAAATAAGTGTTTGCTAAGGGACTAGCAAAGTATAGTATAGGGGGGTGATGAATACCCATTCATCACTCTTTATTCTTATATTTTAGCTACAAAAACCTTTGCAAATACATGTAGATATATGTAAATATCAATAATTAGCAAAAGCATGCATTTTGTAAAAATATGTAATTAGCATATTTTTGTGCAAAAATAAAAGAATAAAGAGGAAAAAGAAAAAAGAGGGAAATATTTAGAATAAATATTGAGCAACCTAACCCAAGGGAGGGCTCAGCATGGGCCTGACCGCATAAAAGCCACAAGTAGAGGGAGATAGGGGCTCATGTGTATATATATTTATGTAAATAAATAAATAATATTTTCCTCAACCAAAAAAAATATATTTGTACATATTTTGTATATATAGAAACTATGGAAAACAAAACAAAAATTAAAAATCAAAAATTCAAAAAGAACCCTTCATCATGTACATAGCTCATCATCTCTCTATTTATTTCACCTTGTAAATAAAGCTATTTATTTTCAAAACTTTGTGTAAATATTCCTTTTTGTGTTCTGTAAATAAATAAAATAAAAAGAATTAAACCAAAAATCAAATAAAAATTACAAAATTAAAACACAAAACTACCTTGTATATATACCATGTATATAAGTATAAATAAATAATTATTTGACCTATGTATAAAAATAATAAAAATAAAATAAAAATAGCCTTTTATTCCTCATTTTATCCTATAAATAAATAAAATATAAAATGGGAATAAAAATGTACAAAAATAACTAATTAAAAATCAAAAATCAAAAATCTACTTAATGTATATATACCTATGTATAGCTAATATGTATATACCTTATTTTAAATTCCAAAAAATTGATTAAAAATCACAAAAAAATAGAAAAAATTAAAACAAACATTTTTCATGTTTTAAGTTTTTGGAAATTCGGCCATTTAAGGCCTCAAAAAAATCAAAGAAAATCCCAAATATTGGCGGGCTCTGATTGGTCCACGGGGGATTGTTGACCCCCGGTCAACACCTCCCCCAGGACCACCAGAGCCCGGGTTTGAGTATTCGACCCGCCTTCTCGGATATCTCCTTTGTTGACCCGATTCCCATTCACCCCAAATCCGGGTCCGTTATGACCTCAGCACATCCGAGAAGCTCGCCGGAGCTTCTACCTCGAGATCCGCGCTTCGGCGCGCCCTACCCGCCACCTCCTTTCCGGACCTTCATGCGTATATAATCCGAGCTCCGCCGCTTTCTCGCGCCATCTTTGGCTAGCCATTCTCTTTCCTGTGAGCTCCACTGTGTCCACCGAGGTGACAGCTCGCGCCGGCCTGTGTCGCAGCGAGGAGGAGGTGCGTCTACCATCGATCCGGCCGCTTGTAGCCGCCACGCTCCGACGACCATCTGGAGCTCGAGCCTCGGGTGTTGACGACCCTTGAGGCAAGGACCAGGAGTTAGCCACACTCCATCCCAGTCTCCCGCGTCATATAGGTAATCTTCTCGCCTTTCCATTTCGTCTAATTTTCGATTTCGCCCAATTCGACCTCTCGCCGTGTTCCTCTGATTCCGATCAACACGCTTAATCTCTCGATCATCGGAGCACCCTATCATCTTCGCCATCTCCCTGCGCACGTTCTTCACCCACGCATTCACCCCAGCTCGCCCCGGAGCTGGGAGTCGAGCCCCACCGTCTCCGCCTCGCCGGAGCTCGTTCGCCCCACCGCACAGGCCACCTTCACCCCGCTTCCTTGGGTCGAGGCATTTTGCCCTCGACCCGCGAAGCGTTCTGGTTGCTTTGCAGGTTCAAAGGGAGGCATCTGAGCCCCCCTTGCATTCCAGGCCGGAGCTTCGCGCCGCCAGCCTCGCCGGAGCCCCTCCTGGGCTCGGCTGGGCCATCGGCTATCACCATCAGCTGCGGGGCTGCACCAGGAACGTGTTCCGAGCTTTAGCAGCAGCTGAGGAGGACCGGAGTTCACGCAGGAGGCCGGCGAAGTTCGCCGGCGTCGAGTTCTTCCTCCATCATCCAGAGCCGTCCGATGACGCCTCAGCTCCAGTTCTGATCGTGAGCGTCCATCTTTCGAGGAGCAGTAGCCGTCTATCCATCTGAGGAGTGCATCCGGACCGTTGATAGCAGAGGAGAGAAGCACCAGAGTCTCGGACGTTAGATCATCCACGTGGCTTCGTCTCCACCGTCGATCGAGCCCAAGAAGAGAAGAGAAGGAGAGCGCCATCCAATCTCAGCCGTCCGATCACCACGTGGCGCACATCTGGCCGTCGGCGAATAAAGGGGTAAATATCTTAGGGCCCCCTCGTAGTTTGTCATTTTACTTTTAGTCCTGTAAATAGTTTTAAAACTTTATTTGCGTAGGGTAAATTGCATTAGGGACCTTGTGCTTGTTGTTAATTGCATGTATGCCCCTGTTTGTGTGCGACCACGTGCTTCGTCACGTGTGTATCTGGGCTTTTTATGTTTTTAGTCCTGTAGATCTGGGATGTTATGAATGGAATGAATCTTTTTGAATAATTGCAGTTATGCCCCTGTGAGTGTTTTTATTACGCATGTGCGGATTTTAGTGGGCTTTTTGCAACCCGACCCTTGGGCTTTTTGGTACCCGTTACCAAAAGGTCCTGGAACGTGGTTTTTATTACCATTTGGTCCCTGTGTGCCCCAGCCACGCGCCACGCGCGTGACTTGCTGGGTATTTTGCACCAGAGCCCCCAGATTCTCGGGTATTTGCACATTGGTCCTTGTGCACTATGCCCCCTTTGCATTTTTGAATAAAATATCAAACGACCTCCAAATCCAATGAGATTTTGACACATGGCTCCTGCCATGGTGTAGAAATTTTAGGGATTTTTGAGGACATTTTTGCTTCCATTTATTATTTTTAAAAATCCAAAAACATCTATTTCAGCTACTGTTCATCTTTGAAAATCATAAAAAAATATAAAAACCCCACCAAAAATTCTAAAAAAAAATTAGATACTGTTGTTTGCTTGTGGTTTGATTTTCTAGCCAATTTTGGCTATTTTTCATCACTTAAAAACCTTAAAAATTGCAAAACCCTCAAAAACTCATAAAAATTCTAATAATTAATTTAAAAATCCAAAAACAATAATTAAGGTGCCCAAATTTTCCTTATTCTTCATAGATTATAGGAAAATTACCTCCAGGGCTTAGTGAGACTCTTAGATATTTTATTTTTGAGTCTCAAGCCTTGCTGGACAGTACCTCTCCTGTTTCGCATTGTTTGATTTTTACAAAATAATCTACCCGTCAGAAAAATATCAAAAATTAACCAAAAACACTTAAAAACATAAAAAACACAAAAACAATTTTTCCTTAATTTTTGCATTATTTTTGGTGTGTTTAATAAATTGTTGAAGTTGGCTTGAGTTCACTCTATTCCATTTTCTTTATCTTTTAAAAATCCAAGAAAAAAATTTAAAAATTCATAAAAACCACTAAAAATAACTTTTCTTGTATTTTATTCTATTGTGACTACTTCGTAGGCTTTCGAGCCAACCGTGCTCCTTGTGTTCGACCCTGGGAGCTATACCAGGATAATCCATAGCTAGACCGCTCTATTTTGTGCTTGATTGTTTTTATCTGAGTTGAGTGGTTGATTTTTCTTGATATTCTCCGTTTTTGTGATTGAGGTCGCAACGACCATTTTCCGACCTTTACCTCGATCGTAATCTCGGGTTATCAGAATGGCGCCGTTGCCGGGGAGCACGGCTTAGTAGTCTTTTAGATTTTTCCGTGGCTTTCGAGTTTCGCGGCTTTTTGTATAGATTTTTGTAGATATACATTTTTCTGATCTTTTTGAATAATTGTTGGACTGACCACACTTCTCTCTATTTTTTTTGCGAGGGCCCGGGGAGCGAGGGCGGCATTCTTAGGAGCGCCGGAGCACCCGAGCGAGGCGGAGGCGGCTTCTTTCTTCACGAAGCCGCAGGAGAGAGCGAGAGAGAGAGAGTTGAGTGGGTGAGGTAGCTTAGGATTTTATTCATTCATCATTGTAATAATACAGGTTTCAGACTTGTGGACTTGGACTGTTTGGACTCCAGGGTCTGTTTCGCCGAGCACCGGTGTGCTCGGGGGACCCTTTAGAACGTAGCGGTTTTTCGCGGCTTTTATTTTCTATTTTTTACTGCCTTTCCGGTGTTTACGCAGCTTTTTGATCGAGCCCCTAGCAGTAGGATTTTCTGGTGACTGTGCCGTAATAGTAGGATCCCCACACCTAATTGCTGATCTGTTCCTATAGATCGTTAATTGGACCTACTAAAAATAATTAATAAAAATAACCGATTCATCTTCCTTCGCAGCCTACGTGCCGCGAGCCTGCCCCACAAGCGCTAACTCCTGAACTCGACCTGTCGAGAAGAGGAGGGGTAAGCCAAGACCGGACTCCTTGGCTTGAGGGTCGGTGATCGGTTAGACGGTTCTACGCTAGCACTGCTGTTTAGGACTCGGTTTTTACCGCTTGCATCATTTAGGTAGTTTACTTTCCTGCCTTTAAATTTATGCGCGGATCATATTGCATGTAGAGTGCTGGAGTCAGGTACGCCTTCCTTACTTTGCATGCATCATTGATTTCATCGTGCATCGGCTTTTTCGTCTTCTCCCCCCTGTTTTCGGCTTAAATAATCAGGAGAACACGAAAAAGTCGTTAGACGTTTGTTTGATATTTTAAAAATATCTAAAAAACAAAAACAATAAAATCGGGACTGCTAATCATATTCGACCTAAAAGATACTTCACGAAAAATCTGTCTTGGGAGAGTAACCCCCTCCTTGTCTGGTTTGGATGAGCGAGAGAGTGATCCGCACATTAGGATAGAGCCTCCGATCTTTTCTTGACTGATTACCGGCTTTCAGTACGGGACAGTCGGTTGAGAAAGATTTGGATACCTAGTTACATCACTTAATCGCTCTGATAGACTGGATTATCACCTAAAATAAAATTGACAAGATAATTGACCGATCCCTTCGGTCTTCAGCTTTGGGTGCGTAGGTGAATTGGGGGTTTGCTTGTTTCATCTTGTTTGATTGCCAGATCCCTTCGACCTTTCTCCTTCATCTATTTCCCTCCCTCACCTCCCTTCATTTCTCTTCTCCCTGATCCCTGGATGATGGATTCCTCTCACTTTGAGCCGACTCTTACGGCTTCTTCTCCGTCTTCTGACCATCATTCCAGTCCACCTTCTAGGGAGGTCGGATCTCCGACCAATCTCCCGCTCCCTCCCTCCCTTTCATCTCATTACTCTGGGCATGCTGTGCGAGACGTCCGAGGATATCAGACAGAGCAGATGCGAGACCCGGACGATGCTGTTGCTGAGTTGAGAACGCACTCCGTTGGTGACCCGAGAGAGCAGTGGAGATCAGCAGATAGATCCTATCCCAGAGGGATGGAAGAGCAGATAGCACATGGAGCTCAGTCAGCTTCTACATTAGGGCCATTCGTCTTGGATTTGGATTATGTTCAGCGTCTGCCGACGTTTTCAGGAGAGGCGCACGAGGAGCCTTATCTTCACCTGTCCGCCTTCGAGGAGTTTAGCAGAGCACAGAGATACTCAGATGTCACTACAGAGGAGCTGATGAGCAGGTCCTTCCCCTTCACGCTTCATGACAGAGCCATGAGATGGCATCGCCGATTGGGGAGGACATTCGAGACGTGGGGAGAGCTACGCCGAGAGTTTTTACAGAGATACTTTCCCCCACGTAGAGCAGAGTTTATGCGGTCTTTGATCATGGATTTTTCAGTTGACCCCCAGGAGCCAGTGCACAAGGCATGGCCGAGGTTGCTTGACCTCTTGAGGAGATTTCCAGACCATGGACTTTCACTGACAGATTTGATTGAGATCTCCATGCGGGGGATGACCGCAGAGCAGATAGCACTGGTGATTACCACATGTGGCGGTTCAGACCGCAGTTCCGACATTCACTTCCTAGATACCATCTCGAGGCTACTTTCACAGAGTTCTTCTGCACGAGATGCTTCGGTCGGAACAGCACATGAGGACGATGCAGTACCAGTGCGGTGTGTCACTTTACACGATGATACAGTTTCTACACACCAGCCCGAGGATCTGGATGATGCAGCATCACTGACGGAGGAGATGACTGCGATAGCAGAGGTTCGGACCCAGAGTCTACTCGAGTTCCCGTTGGCATTCCAGTTGGAGTTCGAGTCAGCCCCAGAGTTCCCTGTTGACGAGTCTTGGATATCAGATCTTCTGATACTCCAGGAGCCGGAGGAGCCCCAGCTTTTGCAGCCGTTGATTCAGACATATCAGATTCCAGTCCCGGAGGAGTCAGTCTTCTTCCTGCAGAGACACTTCTTGGATGCAGACAGGCACCACGATTCAGCCCAGCAGCCACAGCTCGAGGAGGGACACCACTTTGAGAGTACAGACACAGAGAGTCCCGTCTTCGAGCCTTTTGTCCTCCACTTCGTCGAGACAGATACACTTTCTGAGGACCAGCTGACAGCCAGCATAGCCGCAGAGCGAGGATCAGTTACAGACACTTTCCCAGCTTCCGCGATGTTGACTAGTACCATTTCCTGTTTCCAGATTGCCGAGAGTTACACTTCCGATGATGATGCAGCCTGGTGCACTGAGTGGATACTTGATAGCAGCGCAGATGACCATCTAGATCCTGATCCTCTTCTAGTCACTTCTGATCTGGCATCTCTCCCCGAGGGTTATCTGCGGGAGGATGCCGCACATGATGCGTACTCGGTTTCACCTACTGAGAGTGTTTCCGATCTGGCGGAACACGAAACCGAGTCTTTAGATCATTCTGATTCTGATCTTCTCACCTCGATGACCTTCGCGAGGATGAGCCCATTTTGGAGATATTCGATGATTTGCCTGATCTATTTTTATTTCATGCATCGGATATCAGCCCTTTTCGAGAGTCTCCTGATCTTGACTTTCCATACCTGCTTGAGACACTGATTGACGTGGAGGATTCCATGACTGATCCATCCTTCTCCACGTTTGATTTCTTCGGCTCTATACTCTCACTCCAGTCTGATCCAGAGCCGCTGATTTCTTTTGTGCTACCGGATCCCGATTACTTATGCTCATATCACTGGCCGGTAGCAGACACCCGCCTGATTGCATACCGGGGTGTCTTACTTTACACTGTTGAGTTCGTCGTTGTTCTCACACCGAGACTGCGACGACAGTACGGCATTCGACTTACCGATGCCGTCCTGAACCTTGATACTGCGTTGTCCTAACCTTTGCGCCCAGCTAGGGGCGTAAAATCTAGCGCTTGTTGAGAGGCACCTCAACATTGTACTTTTTGTATATACGTGTTTCGTCTTATTCGATCTTTCTTTCTTCCGTTCTTGTTCTCACCCCAGGTCTCGCTTAGGATTATCTTTGCTATATTTAGGATATTGCTCATCCTAAGTATAGGGGAGTGGAAACACCGGGTTGTTCATTCGTCTGTTTCATCACTTCTGTTTTGCTGCCTATACTTAAGGTTCTCCACCTTAAGTATAGGGGGAGTGATGTCCTCCTTCTTGTATATATTCGTGATATTCTTCGTGTCTTTCTGCTCCTGTTTTGCTGCCTATACTTAGGGATATTTTACCCTAAGTATAGGGGGGGCAGATTCTGTATATTCTTCTTCACTCGGCTTTCCCTTCATGTACAACTTGCTATACTTAGGATTAGTTAATCCTAAGTATAGGGGGAAACCACCGAGTTCCTCTCATTCTATTCATTTATTCGTTCCTTTTGTATAGCCTTTCTTTTCACTTCCCTATACATAGCACGAGTTATGTCTTCTTCATCGCTCTTGATCACTCTGAGGACATCGCTCGAGCTAAGTATAGGGGGGGTGTGTATATATTTCATATATACTTTAGCCATAACTCGTACTTTGTGTGAGTGTGTTAATAAATAAAATGGCTAAAAATCACAAAAATTTAAAAATTTTCATGTACATAAACCTCTTTTATCCTTGCACATACATAGCTGTGTACAAAGTATTTTTGTAAAAAGGATTTCAAAAATCTTTTGTGTAAAGTTTGTGTAAATATTTTGTACCAAAATTATGTATATAGTACAAAATTTTTCCAAAATGTTTTGAAAATCAAAAGTTTGCAAAAATCTTCTGTAAATGTTTGTAAATATCTTTTTGCAAAACTTGCACCTCATGCATCATCATCATCCATGATTTCAAAACATTTTTCAAAAATTTTGCATGATTGTAAAATATTTGTAAATAGCATCTTGTGTACATATATGTATATAGTTTTTCCTGGATGAGAGTTGACATTTAAACTAAGCCTGAAATTAAATTGAGAAATGGAGCTGGAAAAGATCTTAATCCACTTAACTTTAAGAGGAACCTTATAGGACTTAGGGTTAAGGCTTTTCAGGTCCATAAGGACTTAATTCTTTGAGTCCACTAGGCTATGAGCATATGTCATCTTGATGAGCTTAAGTAGAACACTTAACAACATACGCATGACTCTTAGAGACAATGGCTTGACTTGCACCCGCACTTTACACATGGCTCTCCACGGATGAGGTGGTGAGGAGGCAGTTTCCTTTGTCTTGGGGTAGCATATGAGGGTAGTACTTCTAGGCGGAACCTCTCTTCTTCTTCTAGTGAAGGAAGTGCACCTCAACTTGGTCTAGTGGTGATGAAGACTAAAGACAGAAGCCGTGGGTTGCAATAAAGCTTCAAAAGAGGGATAGTCTACTGGCTCAAGGGGAAATTTCTTATATGCTGCACCATGTAGATATGCTGTACAGAAGTCTTTGAAAAAAAAATTGCAAAAATGCAAAAAGAACTCCAAAAAAGTGGTGGGTCGGATTGAAAATTTAATAACCCCACCGGAGTGTACATAGTCAAATAAAGCAAAGCTTATGTTATCCATGTTACATCTCATGAAGCTTGCAGCGGGAGACCTAGCTACACTGGCTAGGCTTCCAAAACTCTATACTTCTACCCCCTCTTCTTGAGCCGGTTGCACTTGAACTTAGAAGGGAATACCCCGCTTCTCGAGGAAAGAGTTGCTAGACCGAGGCATTAGAGTTACCAGGTTGAAGGAGGTTGTTTCTTTGTTGCTTCTGAGGTGGGGAGCCACATATCACTTACACTGCTTGGAAAGATTCATGGTCATTAGAGTTTGTGTATGTAGACTTGTTCTGATCTGGTTTATTGAGGAGTCTTGTCCATAGATTGGTGGAACTTAGAGGCTGTTGGGTTTTAAGCTTAAGTCCAAATAAGGTTCCGACACATTAATAATCCAAAGATCTGATCGAGCTCCATATTTCAATTTAATGAAGGAAAGTTTAATAACTCAACTTTGATCCATGTACATCCCCTTTTTCTTTTTCTTTTTCTTTCTTTTTCACTTCTTTTTCAAATAAGTGTTTGCTAAGGGACTAGCAAAGTATAGTATAGGGGGGTGATGAATACCCATTCATCACTCTTTATTCTTATATTTTAGCTACAAAAACCTTTGCAAATACATGTAGATATATGTAAATATCAATAATTAGCAAAAGCATGCATTTTGTAAAAATATGTAATTAGCATGTTTTTGTGCAAAAATAAAAGAATAAAGAGGAAAAAGAAAAAAGAGGGAAATATTTAGAATAAATATTGAGCAACCTAACCCAAGGGAGGGCTCAGCATGGGCCTGACCGCATAAAAGCCACAAGTAGAGGGAGATAGGGGCTCATGTGTATATATATTTATGTAAATAAATAAATAATATTTTCCTCAACCAAAAAAAATATATTTGTACATATTTTGTATATATAGAAACTATGGAAAACAAAACAAAAATTAAAAATCAAAAATTCAAAAAGAACCCTTCATCATGTACATAGCTCATCATCTCTCTATTTATTTCACCTTGTAAATAAAGCTATTTATTTTCAAAACTTTGTGTAAATATTCCTTTTTGTGTTCTGTAAATAAATAAAATAAAAAGAATTAAACCAAAAATCAAATAAAAATTACAAAATTAAAACACAAAACTACCTTGTATATATACCATGTATATAAGTATAAATAAATAATTATTTGACCTATGTAAATACATTTTATTGTGGGTCACCGCAGCGACCTCAGTTGTCTCCGCCCTGTGTGAGACATACTTTTTTAGACCACCGATAATTTGTGTTTATCAAATGGCGCCGTTGCTGGGGAGCAACAGCGAGTAGTTCTTTATTTTTTGCTTGATTGTGTTTGTTGTCTACCATAGCTTTATTTTATCTCTCTTGCATTTTTGATATATCTTGATTGAGCTTTCTGACCACCCTTTTCTTATCTTCTTGCGAGGGACCGCGGAGTGAGACGGATCGCCTAGGGGATCCGAAGCATCCTTGGGAAGCAGAGCCGAATGTTCTTTGGCCAAGCCGGCAGGAGAGAGCAGGAGGAGTGAGAGAGAGAGTGCTTAGTTTAGCTTGCATTTTCTTTTATGAGAGAGAGTGATTAATTTGTAATAATACAAGACTCAGGACTTGGACACTCAGACTACCGGGCCCAATTTCCGGGTGTGTGTTCACGCGGGGGCTCACCGCGACTTTTCTCGCGTTTTTCGACAGTCATTTTCCGGTTTTGTTTTTATTTTTCATTTCTTTTGTGGATTGAGCCCTTAGACTCTAGGCTTGCTTGATCGATTGGAATAGGTCCAAACACATTAATAACCTTTGCATGCTCCTATAGATCGTATTCGGACTTAGACTAATTAAACAGTTAATCATTAGCTTTCGATCTGCGCGCTGCGAGCTCATCCCGCCAAGCGCTTCTCCTAAACTCGATGTGTTGAGAGAAGGAGGGGTGAGCCTAGACCGGACATTAGGATTGGAGGTTAGTGGTTAGCTTGTGGTTCTTCACGCCAGCAGTTGCCTATCTTAGGATGATTTCCGCATTGCATACCGCCATGTAGTTAGGTTTATAAATTCTGCTTTGCATCCCGCATGGAGAGAGCTAGGATTCGCTGTAAGTCTTCTTACTTTGCATCCATCATTTAGGCACAAAGGTGAGATTTCCACCTTGGTGTCGACTTGCATCAGTTTTTCCGACTCTATTCTCCCTCTGTTTTTGGACAAAGTAGGATCAAGAAAATACAAAAATCGTTAGGCGCTTGTTTGAATCAACTCAAAAGAAGCGATAACACCAAAAAAATTAAAAAAGGGACTGCTAAGAAAACCTTGACAAAAATAAAATCAGTAATTGGATTCCTTGATTGGGGAGAGTAACACCCTCACTTGTATTCAGGTTGCATGGGAAGGTCTCCTTCCAAGTGAGGTGAGCGCTTCGTAAGGATTAGAGCCCAAAACCCAACTTGTGGCTACCTTGTGTATCGCTTGGATTTCCGAAGTATTGGCGCTACTATCGTACGTAGGCGAGTAGGGCTTGGTCGCCATTGGTGACTCACTATTGTGTGAGCATCGACCTTGTCCGAAGTACCAAGCATAGGCCACGCCTTCACGGGTGTGTCTGTCTCACCGTCTGCGTCCGAGTAGGGTCTTGCATGCTCACGAGTGATTCCGTTGCGAGCAAGATCCGAAGTAGCGGTTTCTCCTATCGGCTTCCTCCCTCTATTTCTTTGGCTGAGTAGGGATCCAGGAAGGGTTACATGGACCTCAAAAAGTGCAAGTTACAGGTTACACAGGAGGAGGACAAGTACGGGAATACTTTTCCGGCAGTACTCTCTCTCCTTTAGGCGTAGCGTTCTAAGGACTCGTGAAAAGATTAATTCATGAAATCAAGTTAAAAATTGACAAGATAAAAGCCGAACCTTCACGGCTTCATGTGTTGAGTTGGTGAACTCACCCCTGTTTTGTGTTTGATTGCTAGATTTATTTAGGTCAAGATCAAAAACACAACACAATTGTGCGCAATTTTGCTTTTCATTTCTTTCCTCTTCTTATGCATTCACCCTACTCTTCCCAATAATCAAGATGATGGGACGGAGGTCTCTTAGGCCGACTTTGTCGGCACCGCTATCCAGCACTCCTCCTCATTCATCTAGGAATACCTCGGAGAGTCCGCTCTTCGAGCCTGAGTTTACATCCACCATGTTCCCCCTCGACTACCCTTCTCATTCTCCTTCACTCAGTCCAATAGTTTCAAAATTCAGTGCATCACAGAGCTCAGATCATTCGACAACACCTGAGATGGCCTCTTTTGCTTTTTCAGAGAATCCCGAGATGGCAGACAGAGGCGAGCACCCGGATGACCATGATCACCCTCCGTTCTTATTTGATCAGACGGCCATCAACAATTCACTTATTGCATCCCTGGAGACCATGCAGAGACAGATTCGTGACCAGGGTACTTTCATGGGTGATCTCATGAGAGAGATAGCTCAGATGAGAGAAAACCGACCTGGGGGCGGTGGCGGTGGAGGAGGAGGAGGACCTGATGTAGGAGGAGGTGATCCCGACGCTGAGAGACCGCCACAGACCATCATGAGGGAATTGCACAACCCAGCCGCATCCCTCACTCATCGTTGGATCAGACTCCCGCCGATCCATGGAGATTTCGAGCTTCGGCCCCATACCATTCAGCTTCTACCCAAATTCCATGGGATGCCGTCCGAAGAGCCACACCTCCACCTCCAAGAATTTGAGATGATATGCAGCACCATCCATGACAGGTTGATGACTGAGGACACGATCAAGATGATCACCTTTCCATTCTCTTTGGTTGACAGAGCCACATACTGGCTAAAACACTTGGGGCGATTCATCGACACGTGGGCAGATCTCCGGGCTGCATATCTGAAGAAGTACTACCCTCTCGGCCGGACTAATGCAGCTAGAGCCATGATAAGCAACTTCGTCATGATCCCGAATGAACAATTCCATGAAGCTTGGGATCGATTTCGAGAGCTCATCGACCGATGTCCACATCACGATATCTCCAAGCCCAACCTGGTTCAGAGTTTCTTCTGTGGGCTGACACCGGAGCTGCAGGGGCTTGTCAACGCCTCTTGCGGTGGGTCGTACTTTTCCAAGGGTGAAGACGACGTTTGGGCCATTTACGAGGGCATGGTAGAAAACTCAACCGTGATGGCCCAAGCCCATGTTTACACACAACAAAAGCCGCCGCAAGGAGCGGGATCATTCCAGAGGATTGCCAACATCGACGCCGGTCCCAACACATCGACGGCAGCCGCATCCCAAGCAGAATCAGCCGTAGCCGACATGGGTATAATTAGTGAGAAACTGGACCGTCTCGAGATCCTCGAGAAGAAATAGATGCAAGGCATGGCCCAGATGGACCAGATTGCCAAAACCATGAGTGACTTGAAGACGTAGATCCTTTGCGTACAGGAGGCACAAACTCAGTCCCAGCAGCCTCCCAGGTCACGTGATGATCCGAGCAGTAGCAGTTCCAACCAACCCTCTACTTCGTACCGCCAGGTCAATCATATCCAGGCAGAGCCGGTTCCACTGCTATAGTACTACCCAGCGCAGCCGCCATATCCAGACACTCAGATGGTGGTTTACCAGCCGGAGCAGCCACTGGCAGTTCTTCCTCCACCCTCCTTCGAGCAGGACCCATTGATGGAAGTCAATGGGATTTGGTACGACTGGTACCCTCAGCCTGGGATCCGTCGTGATCATCCAGGATTCCGTTGGGGCAACGGTGGCTCCTCATCCCAGCAGCAGAATCCCGCTCAAGGATAGCAGAGCAGCCAACAGCAACAACAACACCAGCAGCCCCAGTATGCCCAGCCACAACAGTATCATAGTGGTCCTCGTCCCGCCTATCAGGGACAACAGTGGAGGCAGCGTCAACAGCCTCAACAATCTTACCCCCATCATCCCCAGTATCAACCACAGCAGCAGCAGTAGCCTCATTTCCCGCAAGGGAACCCGTTCGGTTCTCAGGGCCCCGCCTTTGAGAACCCAACATTAGATGATCTTGCCCGCTTGCTCTCCGAACAACGAGAATCCTTCAGGCAAGAAATGGATGAATTCCGGCAGGAAATGAGAGAGATCATAAAAGGCAAAGCTGCCATACCCGCTCAGATTGAACCTAACCCGAACAATCTAAAAAGGAAGTCTGAGCAGGTAGAGTTTACAGAGGATACCTCTCCTAGTGACTATTTGAGTGATATGTCTTATTCTTTCTATGATGCTGATTTTGTGACTACTAGGAGCGGTAGGATGCCCGTAGGCGGCGCCTCTTCTGAGCGACAACGAGATGCAGAAATCAGGAGTGCCAGAGGAGCAGAGTAGCGGTGCTGATGCCGCTAATGATGAGGTTGAAGACGGTGGTGCTGAGACCACCAATGATAGAGATCCAGACGACGGTACTGAGGCTGTCGTGATACCAGATGCAGACGGTGGTGCTGATGCCACCATTTTGGATGCTGAGCCAGAGTGCGGTGCTGATGCCGCGAACACAGGTGTCGGTGGTGGTACTGAGGCCACCACATCTACTTTTGTCGAGCCTCCCCCTGTGATGTTACCACCTTTTGTATCAATGGATTGTGGTAACAAAAAGAAAAACAAAAATATGAATAAATAAAAGGTTTCTGTTCACATTGTGGATCCATATGTGTTGCATGATGATGATTGTATGGACTCTCCTCCTCCACAGGCACAGGGACCTATTCCTAGCCCTCCATCTGTGGAGGCCCCTACCATCCCCTTCCCTGAGGCACTCCGCCGAGCGAAGGGGAACAAAAGAGAAAATCCCAAAAAAGAGCAACAGGTAGAGTTCAGCAATCAGATGATAGACAGGTTCCATATTCAGGTGACTCTACAGGAAGCACTTGAGCACATCCCCCTCTTCAAAAAGAACTTGAAGGAGAAAACTACCATCCACAGGAAGAGGAGGAACCACAGAGATCAAATCCATGTGCTCACTCATTCCACTTGCTGCACCATTCAGAACAAGCTGCCAGCCAAGCGACCAGATGCAGGAGCTCCCTATGTCAGATGCGAGATTCAGGAGCAGCAGTTTGATCGTACTCTGTTAGACAGCGGCTCTTCAATTAACCTTCTTCCGATAGCCTTACTCGACCGATTCGAGTTTGGTCCTCTTCTTAGGAGCAGGACAGTCCTTCAGTTTTCTGATAGGCCGACTAAGAGGCCGAAGGGGTTATTGAAAGACGTGGTCGTTACCATTCAGGGCTTGAAATTCCCTGTAGACTTCATTGTGTTGGACATGGAGATCTCTGAGTCGGTAACCGATGCCCCCATCATTATCGGACGTCCATTCTTGGCCACAACCAAGGCGGTGACCGATCATGATAGTGGGAAGGTATATTTTCGCGTAGAGGGCGAAACCATACAAATAGAGACGATCGAAGAAACCAGAGCCAGAGAGTTAGAATGCTCGGAGCAGTCAAGCGAAGCCGCGCAGATGACAGAGGAAGAGCTAGACATCTACCAGGAGTGCGATTTTGTGATGACAGATGATGAATGCAATTGGATAGATCCTGTAGCACCGACCCTCGCCTTTCCTACAGATTCACTATATCTCAAGCTCATGGCAGTCGAGAGCCGGGAGAGCACACCCCTGGACGAGGATACCCCTGAGGCTGACAGTATTGGGACGAGTGGTGCTGAGGAGTTTCAATCATGTTCATCTTCTTCTGATCCCTCGGATTCATACATTGACTGGGATGATTTTGATGACTATTTGCCGTGTCTGATTCCTTCTGAGTCAACAACCATGACAGAGTGTGAGCCAGTACAGTTCATTGATGATTCATTAGGCCGCCCTTCGTCAGAAATTCAAGCAGAGCGAGAGTTCTCCCATGCAGACCTGGTCGCCTTCACACAGACATATCAAAAGCCAGATCTGCCGCCTCCCAGTTGTCCAGAACTGAAACCTCTGCCGCAGTCGTTGAAGTATAGATTCCTTGCAGGTGAGCCAGATATGCACCCAGTCATTATCTCAGCAGGTTTGACTGGAGAACAAGAATCTCGTCTGATGGAGGTTCTTGAAAGAAATCGCAAGGCAATAGGTTGGAGTATAGCTGATCTCCAGGGGATCAATCCAGCTCTGTGCTCTCACCACATCTATCTTGAGGATGATGCTAGGCCGTCGCGTGAGTTCCAACGACGGCTGAACCCGAATCTTCGAGACGTAGTCATGAAAGAAATTTCAAAGTGGTGGATCGCCGATTTTATCTACCCCATCTCCGACTCTAAATGGGTTAGTCCGTTACATGTGGTGCCCAAAAAGACGGGTATCACTACAGTTGTCAATGAGTCTGGAGAGGATATCGCTACCAGAGTGCCCACTTCTTGGAGGGTCTGTGTGGACTACAGACGATTAAATGAGGCCACCAAAAAGGTGTTGGACATGCGAGCCCACGGCGAGCCATTATGCAATAAATGTTATTGCAATTCACTCCTTAATCTGATAAAGAGTACATAATTTGCATAATAGGTCCCTTAGTACAATTATGGTTATGTACCATGGCCATCTTAATGATCATACATCTGTTGATTCAATTATTGAATCATAGAGGCCGGTGCTTGGATGAATATCTAATGAGTTAGATTGAGGACTCATCAAGCACCGTTAAATGATTGTTAAGTGATGATCTCCAGCCTGAGTAGGAAATGGCAATCCTATCTCATTTAGGCTGATATCTGACCGACCTCTTGATGCAGGTCCTCTGCATAGGAATAGAGATTCAGAGGTACCGGATGAGTTGGGTCAAAGAGTTGACTTAACGAGATCGAGATAGCCAAAGTCCTATATCATATGCTGTCACGATATAGGCACGCATCCTCTGACCGGAGACAGATGTGTTACTATATGTCTGAGTATGTACATTTGGCAGACCAATAGGTTGATGACCTAATCAAGGTCTATACACCGGCGCGCTGGTGTGCATATAAGGGCATATGAGTAATACGATCTCTCAAAGGGATCATACAGGTTCAGTTACTGAACCGGAAGACATGAGCTCACTCATGAGATATTCGAAAGAATCAAATTCCATGCGCATGGTCGTCTCGCTTTGGAAGCTTGACTGAATTTGTAGGATTGATATATACTTTTGGAAAGTATATGATCAAGACCTAGGTATGATATATGTTTTTGGAAAGTATATGATCTATACCGACTCTCAATGATCGAATGAGAAACTTACTGATAAAACCATGAAGTAGACAGTGTAAAGTTGATCTAATACTTCGGGTTTAATCTGAGTCTTCCAGTATGCAG
The DNA here is from genome assembly GCA_037367405.1 of Ottelia alismoides. Lineage (NCBI taxonomy): Eukaryota > Viridiplantae > Streptophyta > Magnoliopsida > Alismatales > Hydrocharitaceae > Ottelia > Ottelia alismoides. Next base: position 39,894 of record JAZKJV010008063.1, on the reverse strand, counting down.
GATGTACAGGTGTTAGGAATACCTGAGGGTAATGTGATCATAAACGATTGTATAACCATGACGCTTCCATTCCTAGGGAGTGATGAAACGGGTCTGGATTTTAGTGACTCCTCTCAATAGAGAAGTAATCTGATCTTAGTCCAAATGTTGGGCATTGATCTGAATGTGATTCAGATGCAATGAGAAGATTAGATTTGCGGTCTTGATTTAATCAAGCATCTATGGGAGGCCCGAGATCTGGATTTGAGATATGATCTCAATATCCATGTCACTATACGTGGAACAATAAAATCGCCCTGTCCTTATCTCCAAGTATTCGCGGAGAAAGCGCATTATCCTTGAGTGGGTTCAGGATAATTTCATTGTTGATAAAATGTATCCGAGCATTGAGAAAATGGATAATTAAATGTGATTTAATTATCAAGATTAATATGAATTTTATTCATATTATAAAGAGAGTTATCTAAGATAATTGAATATGATTTAATTATCAAAGATGTGAATAATGTGAATATGATTCATGTTATTTAAGAACAAGAGAATAGAGATCCAAGATGATTAAATGTAATTTAATTATCATAGATATGAATAATGTGGATAGCAATATCCATATTAGTCATATATATTATAAATGTGATTTATAATATATAAGAGAGAGCTATTTGTAATTTACATTTGTTAATTAAATGTTAATGTGAATTGGATTCACATTGGACATTGAATTGAAAATGTAATTTACATTTTGTTTTGGATTGTGAATATGATTCACAAATTTTTCAATGGCAAGATTGCAATGTCTATAAAATAATTGTTAATTATTTTTGTAGAATAATTTGCAACAAAAGTTGTTGCAAATAATGGAGATTACATAAAAGATGAAATAGCCACCTTCCTAATGGAGGAGGGTGGACGGCCACCACTCCCATTAGGAAAGGGAGGCCGTCCCCCCTCTCCACATGGAAGGAGGCTTTCTCTCCTTTCATTATCTCGATGTATTGATGATTTAATTTTGTGATTAAATTGTGTTGATTTATCAACATATATTTAATTTAAATTAAATTGGTTGTTGTTGGTTTTACTAACACAAATCTTAGCCATTAAAAGAAACACAATCAATGAGAGCCATTGGATTTATGTTGTCCCATGGATTGAGATACATGGATCCCAAAACCCTATAAATAGAGAGGCATACTCATGCTCTCTCTTTACAACATATGCTATTGTAGCACATCTCTCTCTTTCTTATTCTCTACACGCCTACTCCCTCTCTCCCTCTCATGTGGCCGTCCACCATGGATGCCCTAGAGAGGTTCTCCATCGCCGCAGCATCGTCGTTATGCTGCCCGATCGTCTGCTCGTGGATCTCCGTCTACTTCGGTGCGCCTCGTTCGTGAAGAAGACGTCAGATCTCGTGTGTCGAGATCAGGAGATCTGTCGCTTGGATCATCAACATGGATTGCGAGAAGCACGCGGTTCATCCCCGCGCTCGCAAGCGTCTCCTCCGTCAGATCGGACTTGAGACAAGAGATCTCTTCGTTTAGAGACTCGATCGCAACCACGCTTCAAGAGGTAATCCTATTACTTGTTTGCGGTTTAGACGAAATGATCCGAGAAGTGTTCTTGGATCATGTGGTTTCGTCGTAATAATTTTTTTTTAAATTCCGCTGCATCGAGCAACTAGTGCGACTAGTCGCTCCTCGTCGTATTCGATACGACGCTCACGCTTCCGTGATGCGCTTGAGGATCTAACCATATCCGTCAAGTGGTATCAGAGCCTTAGGTCGACGGTTTCGAATATGATTCGCTAACCGAGGACGACTTGGGTTCGTTATGGTCGCGAAAGTTCTTATCGCATTTGATTTCGCAGATCTGTTTAGTAAGTAATTTAGGCCATGTTTAAAATGATTAAGCACGAATTATTTACTTGGATTTTGTTCCCTATTAAATAAGGAAACCATAGGATCTGAGTTTGCGTAAATCGGATTTCGTTTGCTCTAGATATGGTTGTTTTAATGAACATGTATTCACTGTTACGGGAACTGCGATTCTTAACGTAATTAAGGAGTTAATTACTGTTTAGAGACCCCTCTAAATGCGTGCAAAACACATAGGTTATGTTGTAAATCAAGTTAGCAAACTATGGAAACTTACTTTGCTTAATTTGGATTTAAATTGATTGAGATATGCTAATTTTAGTAAGTAGGGGTCACTGCTGAAATTACTTTCCTAATCAAGAACCATGTGATTGTCAATTAGTGAAATTAATTGTTAATTTCATGAAATAATTATGGAAAATATTTGAGAAATATTGGAAGATGATTATTTCCTTAATTGACTTGGCCTCAACCAATTAATTGATTAGATTTGATCTAAATCATAATTGGAAACACAATCATCAAACTCCTTGCTTGAATATGATTGGGAATTTGTCTAGCAAATTTCCTTATAATCAAAATTGTTTTGATTACTATATGGTATAATTTCGGTTGAAGAACCGATGATCATCTCAAGTACAAATTAATCAATTTGGCATTATCCTTTCCCGAGGCGGATATGGTGTCTAGTCGGGGATCGCTGGGGTAGCGGGTTGCAACGTATGCGGTCCGTCCCACTCCTGCCGGTACTGGCCATGACAGCGGGTAAGGCCGGGATAATGTCCGAGGGAGTAAGATGTATTTTTTTAATTATTAAAATACGAATTAATACGTACTTTGAGAATAATACCATATATATTCAAGTATAGCAATCAAGTTTGATTGATTGAATTGGATTGATAATTAATTTAATATGATTGAATTAATTATATCCAATTAAACCACTCTATTATGAATAGAGTTATTATTTCCCTTGGAAGAATTAATTATGTGAATATGATTCATGATAATTAATTAGAATTTGAATATGATATGGAGGATCACATAAGTGACATCCATGGTCTCCCGTCAAGGCGAAGAGTTTTGTCGCCAGATATTATATGTAGGAGACGCATGTCCGAAGTGACAGCTCCTGGATATGATCCATTTGGATCGGGCTCGTCGCTTCTCGAAAGAGTAAGGACGTATACGTAGTGACCCCAATATCGGTTCCTCATATTATTGGGGCGATATTGGATTGCGCATAGCGAGTTGTATTCCTGTTGACGGTTGGTTCAATTAATGACGAGTCAACATCACCTTAGGGGTGGTGGGCCCGGGTGTTAAAGACCGAATTGGGAGATGCAAGTTGGACTTGCAAGGCGGAATGTGTTCCCGCTTCTTTATATTCGAGTTGTAGGTTCTCATATTATTGGGATGCAACAAAGATAAGGAAGGAGATCCCAGATCTTGCTTGAGATATAATGGTAAGTATATCTCTTACATTGAAAGTGATTAAGGGAATGAACTTTCATTGTTGACATGGCAAGACAACTTTGATATAAAAAAATTCCTAAATCAAAGTAAAAACATGTATATATATAAATATATATATCCTTATGCAAATTTCTTATTTCATATAATCTTTCATTAAACCCACTCATTGTTATACTCATTAATAACCAGTAAAATATCATGGATTGGACTCATGATCCAGATATTGTATTTGCAGTTGGACACATAATGTATGTGGTTGCAATGTGCAAGTTTCCTCATAATAATGAGGAATGATGATTAAATAAGACAATAGGACTAAAACCCTAGGGTTTGTATGTCTCTATAAGTCTTGATCTTATCGAATGTACTTTTTAAGTGACATGTCGATAATGATTGTAATTATCAAATAATCCTTATAAAATTCTAAGAAGATGTTCTGGCATACATATGTGCTCTCGACATTTGATCATGAATGATGTGGTTCTCTGCATCATGCAAAATGGTGGCTCTATAAGAGATGATGTATTCAAATTGTTTGAGTACCTACCTGAACCAATATTTTAAGAGTCTAGATGGATGTAGATACGATGAATGTCATCATTCTACTATCTATACTCTAGTCATTCATGAAGCTTCATAATATTCATATTGTATGAAGCTTGTATAAATGTTGAAATACTCTTATATTGAAATTTTTGATTTTAACATAAGAGATCATTGGTCTTGAGCAATGGTTGCTTATAGACAAAGGGAGCGCGGTGGAAGCATGGGTTGGACCCAAGTTAGAAGTATAGTCAAAGAGTTGACTGTACTTCTGTGACTTCCATATGACATCCAAAGAGTTGGATGTATGCCAATACTGCAATAAGTTGATGTGTTGATATTATGACTATCAAATCTATCTAGAATCCTTAGAGAAGGAATCGGATAGTACATCAGAATAATCTACATATAATCATTGAAATTGACTTACTTATTTGATAAGATAAAGTCTAATAATTGTATCTCAATTTTCTAATGACACTTGCAATTGGTTGCATCTGTATTAGAATATTAGAAATTTGATCTTAAGGTTTAATGGTCATCCATGTTGGAATTGATGCAATTGTTGCAATAATTTCCATTGATAGACTTCATGTTTTCAGTGGGAGTCCTTAATCTTAGAGAATGTCTCTATGACCTAGACATTAGAATACACTCATTATTTATTTCCAAATGTTGGAAATAAACATGAATTCTGTAATAAATCTATCATAAAGAGTTATGATGGAGATATTTCAGATAGTAATCTAAAATCTTGTGGACTCTACCAAATTAGAAAATTAATGAATGGTTCATTAAGATTTCTAATGCTGAAAAGGAGGATGAAGATCATTTGATAATGATCTAGCATCATGTTTTGGACATTTGTCTGTTGATGTGATTGATAGACTTATAAGAGATGAAACTTTAGATTGTCTAAAGGTTCAAATCTTACATACTTGTGTATACTATATTCAAAGTAAAATGTCCAATACACCCTTCTTTGGGAAAGGTGTAAAATGTCAAGGTATTCAGGATCTCATACATATTGATGTATGAGAATCACCTATATCATAGTAAACATTATGGATATGTGATATCTATTGATGATTATGTATGATATGAAATTTCTTCTCTTCACCTTAGAAAACTTTGAAATGTTCAAAGATTTCACAATTTTGGTTTAGAACCAAAGTTTGAAGGAAGATGAAATGAATTTGATCTAACCAAGGTAGCTTGTACCTATTAGATGAATTCAAGGAATACCTTATGGAGATGTGAATATCATTCCTATCTCAATCCTCCTGATGAACCTTAACTCAATAGAGTTGTAGGGAGACACAATTGATCATGTGTGACATGATTTGATCAATGATTAATTTTAGCATAATTATCTCTTAGTTTCTTGGTATATATATAAATGTGGTAGAGACTGCATTATATATATTCTTAATAAGGTTCCATATAATTAAGCTGGAATCTGGCACTAGAGAGTGCTACTTCATTAGGAAAATAAAGGATGGTATTGGATACCTACTTTATGATCTTGAGATTCTTAAAAGATCTCATCTTTGATAATATGATTCTTATAGGATGACTCTCTTGAGAATCAAGATGAAAATGAAGGAAAGGAACTCATTTAATCTTGAGAAGATAATGAGGCTCCTGAAATCGGAAACTAAAATAGATAATTAAAGATGAAACATTAATACCTCTTCAAATAAGTTTGAGGATGGATTCCATGTGTCAGGACTTCATGTAATGAAGCTCCTGAGGATCATGACATGGAAAGATGGATGTTAGCAATAAAAGTCTAATGTAGACTTCATATACAAGTGTTGTATATGGACCCTCGAGGATCCACCTATATGGGTCAGACCCATTAAGATGTAAATGGATCTTCAAGAGAAAGAGGGAACCTGATGAGAAGGTAGAGACCTTCAAAGCACGGTTCATAGCCATGAGCTACACACCGAAGAGAAGACATCGCTTACAATGAGACTTTCTCTCCAGTGACCTTGCTTTTAACTCATCAGAATATTGCTAACTATAGCTACATAACTTGACTATGATATCTTCATGATGTGAGTCAAGATTGCATTCCTCTATGAATACCTCTCTGAGGATATTCATATGAAGTAGCCCCGGGGCTTCATGGTTGAGGATAACAAGGTGTGCAAGCCAAAGAACTCCATCTTTGGACTCCAATAAGTTTCTTGTAATTTGGAACATAAGATTTGATGAAATTATAAATGTTATGATTTCAGATAAAATCTTGATGAACCATGTGAAGCTTAGTGGTAGTGCCATTGTGTTCATCGTGCTAAATATAGATAATATTCTAACATACCTTGAGATATGATCTCAAGGATACCTCTTAAATCTTAGTTTTGAAGACATTCAGAAGCAAAGAGAAGAGGGTATTGGGACCATCACATTAGTAATACACCTTGGACTTTTTCCATTTTTTGGAAAATTCCAAGAAAAGCTTCCTTCACTTAAGATGTGGTAGTGACCTGTCTAAAGGGATAACACCTCAAAGAGTTGAGGAAGTGAATGCTGGAACTGCTTGCACTTGTGCATCAATTTTGAGAAGCTGAATGTATGCTAGATGTGTACAAAAACCAGATGTCTACCATGCAGTGGGAGTAGTAAACTATTACTAATCCTACTATGGAAATAAAACACTTAGTTGCAATAATAACAATATCTTCAAAGATGATGAAACTTAGAGATAGTGATCTCAAAGTCTTATCTTCAAAAGTTTAAAACCTTGTAGATAGTGATCTATAAGGATCTTAACTGTAGATACCTTAGGAGATAGAGATCTCCAGGAATGAAGGTATTCTAAAAGGATTATAGGAATACTGGTTATGATAATTAATAAGATGTAGTGTCAATGACACTATAACCGACAAAATTGAGTATTGGTTGCATAGGATGCAACATTCGCATTGGATGCGAGCACTGTTACTAGAAGATATGCAAGTGTCGTAAAAGGACTTGGCGTAGTCTCTTGGGAATAGAGTGACTGATCAGCTTACCTAGCTATTTTCTAAATAGCCTATGATTGACATATGAGTGTGGGTTTAAATGATTAGCCCATTAATGGCTCTTTGGGCTAGTGGGAGATTGTTGGACATGCGAGCCCATGGCGAGCCATTATGCAATAAATGTTATTGCAATTCACTCCTTAATCTGAAATAAAGAGTACATAATTTGCATAATAGGTCCCTTAGTACAATTAGGGTTATGTACCATGGCCATCTTAATGATCATACAGCTGTTGATTCAATTATTGAATCATAGAGGCTGGTGCTTGGATGAATATCTAATGAGTTAGATTGAGGACTCATCAAGCACCGTTAAATGATTATTAAGAGATGATCTCCAGCCTGAGTAGGAAATGGCAATCCTATCTCATTTAGGCTGATATCTGACCGACCTCTTGATGCAGGTCCTCTGCATAGGAATGGAGATTCGGAGGTACCAGATGAGTTGGGTCAAAGAGTTGACTTAACGAGATCGAGATAGCCAAAGTCCTATATCATATGCTGTCATGATATAGGCACGCATCCTTTGACCGGAGACAGATGTGTTACTATATGTCTGAGTATGTACATTTGGCAGACCAATAGGTTGATGACCTAATCAAGGTCTATACACCAGCGTGCTGGTGTGCATATAAGGGCATATGAGTAATACGATCTCTCAAAGGGATCATACAGGTTCAGTTACTGAACCGGAAGACATGAGCTCACTCATGAGATATTGGGAAGAATCAAATTCCATGCGCATGGTCGTCTCGCTTTGGAAGCTTGACTGAATTTATAGGATTGATATATACTTTTGGAAAGTATATGATCAAGACCTAGGTATGATATATGTTTTTGGAAAGTATATGATCTATACCAACTCCCAATGATCGAATGAGAAACTTACTGATAAAACCACGAAGTAGATAGTGTAAAGTTGATTTAATACTTCGGGTTTAATCTGAGTCTTCCAGTATGCAGGATGTACAGGTGTTAGGAATACCTGAGGGTGATGTGATCATAAACGATTGTATAACCATGACGCTTCCATTCCTAGGGAGTGATGAAACGGGTCTGGATTTTAGTGACTCCTCTCAATAGAGAAGTAATATGATCTTTGGACATTGATATGAATGTGATTCAGATGCAATGAGAAGATTAGATTTGCGGTCTTGATTTAATCAAGCATCTATGGGAGGCCCGAGATCTGGATTTGAGATATGATCTCAATATCCATGTCACTATACGTGGAACAATAAAATCGCCCTGTCCTTATCTCCAAGTATTTGCGGAGAAAGCGCATTATCCTTGAATGGGTTCAGGATAATTTCATTGTTGATAAAATGTATCCGAGCATTGAGAAAATGGATAATTAAATGTGATTTAATTATCAAGATTAATATGAATTTTATTCATATTATAAAGAGAGTTATCTAAGATAATTGAATATGATTTAATTATCAAAGATGTGAATAATGTGAATATGATTCATGTTATTTAAGAACAAGAGAATAGAGATCCAAGATGATTAAATGTAATTTAATTATCATAGATATGAATAATGTGGATAGCAATATCCATATTATCATATATGTTATAAATGTGATTTATAATATATAAGAGAGAGCTATTTGTAATTTACATTTGTTAATTAAATGTTAATGTGAATTGGATTCACATTGGACATTGAATTGAAAATGTAATTTACATTTTGTTTTGGGTTGTGAATATGATTCACAAATTTTTCAATGGCAAGATTGCAATGTCTACAAAAAAATTGTTAATTATTTTTGTAGAATAATTTGCAACAAAAGTTGTTGCAAATAATGGAGATTACATAAAAGATGAAATAGCCACCTTCCTAATGGAGGAGGGTGGACGGCCACCACTCCCATTAGGAAAGGGAGGTCGTCCCCCCTCTCCACATGGAAGGAGGCTTTCTCTCCTTTTATTATCTCCATGTATTGATGATTTAATTTTGTGATTAAATTGTGTTGATTTATCAACATATATTTAATTTAAATTAAATTGATTGTTGTTGGTTTTACCAACACAAATCTTAGCCATTAAAAGAAACACAATCAATGAGAGCCATTGGATTTGTGTTGTCCCATGGATTGAGATCCATGGATCCCAAAACCCTATAAATAGAGAGACATGCCCATGCTCTCTCTTTACAACATATGCTATTGTAGCACATCTCTCTCTTTCTTATTCTCTACACGCCTACTCTCTCTCTCCCTCTCATGTGGTCGTCCACCATGGATGCCCTAGAGAGGTTCTCCATCGCCGCAGCGTCGTCGTTATGCTGCCCGATCATCTGCTCGTGGATCTCCGTCTACTTTGGTGCGCCTCGCTCGTGAAGAAGACATCAGATCTCGTGTGTCGAGATCAGGAGATCCGCCGCTTGGATCATCAACATGGATTGCGAGAAGCACGCGGTTCATCCCCGCGCTCGCAAGTGTCTCCTCCGTCGGATCGGACTTGAGATAGGAGGTCTCTTCGTTTAGAGACTCGATCGCAACCACGCTTCAAGAGGTAATCCTATTACTTGTTTGTGGTTTAGACGAAACGATCCGAGAAGTGTTCTTGGATTTTGTGGTTTCGTCGTAATAATTTTTTTTTAAATTCCACTGCATCGAGCAACTAGTGTGAGTAGTCGCTCCTCGTCGTATTCGATACGACGCTCACGCTTCTGTGATGCGCTTGAGGGTCTAACCATATCCTTCAGAAGGATCATTTCCCTCTACCCTTCATTGATCAGATTATCGAGCGGCTAGCTGGGAAGAGTCATTATTGTTTCCTTGACGGGTACTCTGGATATAATCAAGTGGCCAGTGTGCCCGAAGACCAGGAGAAAACTACATTCACCTGTCCGTTTGGAACTTATGCTTTCAGACGGATGCCCTTTGGTCTATGTAACGCTCCGACGACATTCCAAAGGTGCATGTTGTCCATCTTCTCGGACATGGTGGGTGACTGTTTAGAGGTCTTCATGGATGACTTTTCGGTCTATGGCGACGGGTTCGACGCTTGTCTTGATTGCCGAGACCGTATGCTTCAGCGCTGCATAGAGGTTAATCTTATTTTATCTTGGGAGAAGAGCCACTTTATGGTAACTCAAGGGACAGTCCTTGGTCATATCATCTCCAATAGGGGCATGGAGGTCGATCCGGCCAAGGTAGATATCATCAGAAAACTCAATCCATCGTCCAACTTGCGTCAATTGCGGTCTTTTCTGGGGCATGTCGGTTTCTACCGACGGTTCATTCAGGACTTCAGTCGTATTGCCCGACCGCTTACTGACTTGCTAACAAAAGACACCGAGTTTATTGTCAATGATAAGTGTCTTGCGTCTTTCGAAACTCTAAAAAATATGGTTGTTTCAGCTCTTGTCCTTCAGCCACTCGATTGGTCTCTCCCATTCGAGATCATGACGGACGCTTCAGTCGTTGCCGTTGGGGCAGTGCTTGGACAGAGGAGGGATGGATTACCTTTTGCCATTCACTATGCCAGCCGGACTTTAGATGCCGCCCAGCGGAATTACACTGTGACTGAGAAAGAGATGCTGGCCGTAGTTTTTGCTCTGATAAGTATCGATCTTATATTCTCGGATCTAGAGTGACTATTTACACTGATCACACTGCCATCCGATACTTAATGGCTAAGAAGGACGCCAAAGCACGCCTTACCAGATGGATCCTTCTACTCTAGGAGTTTGATATTGAGATTAAGGATAAGCCTGGAGTCAAAAATGTGGTGGCGGATCATCTCTCCAGATTGGAGAATCTTGAGGAATCTGAGCCCAGCGCACCTATCACATAGACGTTTCCAGATGAGGCGATCTTAGCTATCACCTCGCTCCCGTGGTACGCTAACATTGTGAACTATCTTGTCGCCAAGACAGTCCCACAAGGTTGGCCCAGGCAGAAACTCGAGACCTTCCTGGCGAAGGCCAAGTTTTACCATTGGGAGGATCCCGTCCTTTATCATGAAGGAGGGGACAACATCTGGAGAAGGTGCATTCCTCAAGAACAACATCACAGCGTCCTCACATACTGCCACAAGCTTGAGGCAGAAAGACATCATTCTGGAAAAAGGACATCACATAAGGTGCTTCAATCCGTCCTATGGTGGCCTACTCTCTTCAAGGATTCTGATGAGTTTGTGAAGACATGTACTGACTATCAGAAAATGAGAACCTGCGGACAGAGAGACATGATGCCCATGCAACCCATTCACTTCTGTGAGGTTTTTGATGCATGGGGGATTGATTTCATGGGCCCATTTCCTAAGAGTCAGGGATTCGAGCATATTTTGCTCGCTGTGGATTATGTCAGCCGATGGGTTGAGGCCATCCCCGCCCGAGCCGCAGATGCTAAAACTGTGTGTAAATTCTTGAGGAAAAATATCATTTCACGGTTCGGGGTACCTAGAGTCTTGATTTCAGACGGGGGGGGGGGGGGGTCTCATTTCATCAATGACAAGGTTAGGGCCCTTGCAGACGAGTTCGGCATTGACCAACGGGTTGCCACACCATATCACCCTCAGACTAATGGTCTTGCCGAAGTATCGAACCGAGAGATAAAAACAATCTTGCAGAAAGTTGTCCGCCCAGAACGAAAGGATTGGTCACAGCTTTTGGACTCGGTTTTGTGGGCCTATCGGACTTCTTTCAAGAATCCATTGGGGACATTTCCCTTTCGACTCGTCTATGGCAAGCTGTGCCATCTGCCAGTGAAGATCAAGCATAAATCATTTTGGGCAGTCACTGAGTTACTGTTAGATCCCGAGAGCATAAGAGAACAGAGAAGAGCAGAATTGGCAGCCCTGGAAGAACTGAGAGATACAACCTTTTCTAACAGCCTACAATACAAAGAGAAAGTGAAAACATGGCACGATTCCCACATCAGCCATAAACAGTTTGAGCCAGATCAGAGAGTATGGTTGTTTGATTCCAGGCTGAAATTATTCCCAGGGAAATTACAGAGCAAGTGGAAAGGTCCGTATGTGGTCAGGAAGGTACATGACAATGGTAGCATCGACATATCCGAACCGTCATCTTCCTCTACATTCCGTGTCAATGGTCAACGCCTGAAACTATATCTAGATCATGATCCGCCGACCATTGACGTTGTCCCCATTCTTTTGGTATGAGGTGTGTTCTTTGACTCACATCATCTGCATATCATACATGGTGATCAATTCCATCTTCCGCTGTACAGATCCATCTGTTCATATCACTCTTGATTTATTTTCTTCTTTTCTTCTTTTCTTCTTTTCCTTTTCTATTTTCTTTACTAATCAAAAAGGTGCTGCCCCTTGTTGTCAGTTTTCTATACTTAGGACGTACTTTGTCCTAAGTATAGGGGGATGTGCACCCCGAGTTGTTCTATCCTTTCGATCCTCTCCATTGTCTCCTCTTCTTGTCTATACTTAGGGATATCTTACCCTAAGTATAGGGGGAGACAATTTGAGTACGATCTGTTCATTCCCACCCTTGACCCTCCATGCGTTGTGTACAGTCTGCTATACTTAGGATTATTTGATGCTAAGTATAGGGGGGACGGTCAACTTCTCATTTGTTGATTCATTCATTAGTGCTTTATTATTTAGACTTGCCTATACTTAGTACGAGTTATGTCTTCTCTTTTCTCTCCGATCTATGAGGACATAGCTCAAGCTAAGTATAGGGGGTCGTATATACTGTGTATATCCTTTATCCATGGCTCGTACTTTCGTATTTTCTTAATAATATGGCTAATAATTCTTTAAAATTCATTAAAAAACCTCAATAAAAAGATGTGATCATTCCTCAAATTCTTTTTTGTATATACTGATTAATAAATCAGGTGAAAATGTTTTTTGCAAAATGTTTGAAAAATAGTTTGAAAATCTTTGTGAACATCTATTGAAAACTATTTTGAAAATGTTTTGTTACATGTTTTCAACCTGTGTAAAAATGTGTGGTTTGTAAAATTTATTTTCTTTATGTGAAATAAAATATTTGAAAAATGATTTGCAAATGGTTTGAAAAATGGTTGCAAAAATACTTTGAAAAATCTATTTATACTATTTTGAAAGCCTTTGCAAAATGATTTTCAAATGTGTGTACATGTTTGCAAAATGTTTGTAAAAATTATTTTGGACTATAGTTTTCAGAATTTGTGTGAAAAGCTTGTGTCAATTAAGTTTGAGGAATATGTGAACATCTCACCAAAATCCACTATGTACTTATAAAATTGATCACTTGCCCTGTAACTTCTTAAAATTAACTTCTTGTATATATAAGAAGCACTCCCGTGTACATAGTTTTCACCTAGTTTTCAGTCAAAATCTTTTTATTTTCAAAAATCCCAAAAACATTTGCAAAAATTAAAATCCAAAAACATTTGAAAAACCTTTTGAAAAATATAAAAATGCATGCATCATAATGTTTTCAAAAATCCATAAAAAGTTCAAAATCTTAAAAACTGCACCACAAAAATATTTTCTATTTTCTGCATGGCATTGCATAGCATTCGCACTTTTCGGATTGAGTTCGATAGTTGAACAAGTCTAAGTAAAATCCGGAGATTGGAGATTGATTGGACCTTAAAATCTACCTAATAACAGGAACCTTATAGGAACTAGGTTTGAGGTACTTCAGGTCTAGTTGACTTAATTCTTTGAGGATCACGGGACTTGGTTCAATGAATTCTTGACTGCCTAAGTAGAGTATTTCGGAGCACACGCACGACTCTTGTTGATAATGACCTAACTTGGACACCTGCACCTTTCACATGGCTCAACTCGGTTGGAGTGGTGAGGGGATTGGATTTGCCGGTATGAGAGGCACACAAGTGGAAACATTTGTCCTCCTATAGGGAGGGAAGTGCACCCCAACCCATCTAGTGATTAGGAAGTCTAAAGACAGGAGGCTGTGGATTGCGATAAATCTTCAAAAGAGGGATAGTCTACTGGCTCAAGAGGAAAAACTCCTTATGTAAATGTTGCTGTATATAGTTTTTTTAAAAAAAAATGTTCAGGCATGTACAAAAATAAAAAGCCTGCAAAGTATGTACAAATGTGTAAAGTCAATAAGCAAGCTTGAGTTCCAAAGTCAAATATGTGAGCCTGCAGCAGGATGACTTGACTACACTGGTCTTGCATCCCAGGATAGGTAGCTACACTGGCTACCGTCCATTCTTCTCTTCACCCCCTCCTCTTGAGCTGGTTGCCACTTGAACTTAGAAGGGAATACCCCGCTCCTCGAGGATGGAGTTATTGGATTGGAGAATCATTGGGTTGTCGTACTGGAGAAGTCAGTTTCTTTGTCATTCTAGTTGGGGAGAGCAACCATCACTTACACTGTACGAGTCAGATTCATAGTCGTCAGAGTTTGCGTATGAGTTGAAGTATTTCTGACCTGGCTATTGAGGAGACTTGGACAGAGTTTCCGGATTCTCAAGGACTGTTGGATTTCAAATTCAGTTCTCATTAAGGTTCCGCCCGCACTAAAATTCCAAAGGTCCAACTTAAGCTCCAAACTTTGATTTTGTGAAGATGAGTTTGATGATCAAATAAAATCCAAGTTCTTCTTTTTCTTTTCTTTCTTTTTCTTGTTGCACTTATTGCATAAGTGTTTGCTAGGGACTAGCAAAGGTAAAGTATAGGGGGATGATGAATCCACATTTCATCATCTTTATTCTATTATTTTGGCATCAAAAACCCTAGTAAATGCCTGTAAATAGCCTTAAATACAACATCTTAGTATTCATGCATGTGCATCTCATTAGTGTGTAAAATACTGTAATTAAGGCCAAAATTATAGAATAAATAAAAAAAAGAAAAAGAATAAAATATTGTAAATATTTTATGACCCAAAACCTCGAGACCTAGGCATCTTGATGAATAGGTCGACAAGGAATAAAGTAGGGGGAGATAAGGGTCAAATACCTATATTATTCTATTCATTCTTTATTCATTTTGGGACCTATTTTTGGTTCCACTTTTTATACATCAAATAAAGAAACTTTGTACATGTTGTAGATAATTTAATAAAGAAAAATACAAAATTGATTTCACTGAAAAATAATACACAGATAAAAAGTTATGGTCTGAATAAAAATCCAGAATCCCAACTTCCCAGACTTGTATCTCACAACTGAAAACTCCAAATGCAGCAAACTCACCTTTAATTGTATATAGAATAAAATAAGCTATTTAATGGCGGTGTTTCGCATTTGGCGGAGCTACGGTTTGAAAGTTGAGTTTTGGACCCATCTTGTATAGCTGTACTGATTAAAATATTCAATTTATTATTTATTCATTATTTTTATATTTTTATATTTTTATATTTTGTAAATATTACTTATAATAATTAAGTAAATTAAAATTAGAATAAAAATGCAAAGAAAACTCAAAATAAAAATAAACATACATAGATCATACAGGTATTATACCTATATGTATACCTATACAATACATATTTATATTTTATTAAATATACAAATCATATCAGAAAAATGAAATAAAAATATGTTTACATGTATAAAAGTATTTCATAATGTTATAAAATAATAGACAAAAATAAACAAAATCAAAAATACCAAATAAAAAAATAATCAAATATATATGTAATATACCTATAAAGGGTATAAATGTAAACTTGTAAAAATACATCTCATAAAAATAATTAAAAATCGGAATAAAATACTATATAAAATAATAAACATTTTTTATTTTATAACCATAATTTAATAAAATCATTTTCAATTTTTTATTGAATTTATAAATCTTTTTCGGTGTCTTTTTCTTGGTTGGTCCACGTGGACCAACCAGGGGCAGTCACAGTTGTCCTCGGTCAACTATCTGCCCTAGACCCTGTTGCCGTTGTCAGACCTCGGTTTGACCCAATCTTTGTCGATTTTTCTAGCCTTCATCTTGCATTTTTTGAGATCGAGCCCTTCATGACTTTTGTCCCTCGATTAGTGGTCTATCACGTCCTTGCGTTTTTTGGGGGACAGAGCCATCGATTCGCCAGATCTGGCTCGATCTTTGGAGCACCTTGGTCATGGGTCAAATATAACGAGCCCCCAACTTTGAATTTGATTTTAAGTCCCTTCGGCCCACCCCTCGTCGCCCCTTTCGTGCTCCCGAGCTTCCTGGAGGTGACAGCTCCACCGCAAGCCCTTCAGCCAAGGCGATAGAGGTCGGAGGCGTCTCCACCACCTCCTGCAACTCCAACGGTCAAGATCCCCTTCTCCCTCTGGTTCCGGTCATTGAGGGTCACTTCACGTTTATTTCTCTTTTGCATTGAGTTCCTGTTAGTGTTAGGATCAAAAACCCCAAAGAAATTTCAAGTTTTGTCGCCCAGATCGCTCAAATCATCATCTTGGCCGGAGTGCACCTCCGGCCATTCCACGCCAAGTCGCATCTCGCCTCGCCACTCCCATCCAGAGGTCCAGGCGGTTTGCCCTGGACCTCCTAAGTCTTTTTGCAGGTCAACGCACGCTCGAGCGTGCCTGGAGTCGATTTTGGAAGATCGCCGGAGGTCTCGAAGCCTCCCAGCTCCGCCAGCCGCCAGCGAGCGCCACAGCCTTCGCCGTGATCTTGTGACGCCTCCAGGAGGAAGAGAAGGTACCCAAGAAGCTCCACGACCATTCTGAAGCTCTATCATCGCCGGAGGACGGAGATCTCGGACGACGAAGCTCACCCTCGCCGGTGTTCTTCGTTGTTCTTGGTCCTAGCCTCCCAGCCGTCGGATCGAGGAAGCTCCCCAGATCGAGCAGCGTCCGTTGGATCGCGCCACGTCACCACCGTCCGATCGTCGTCCAACGATCTAATCTCCGCCATTCAACGTGAATCGCCATCGACCGTTGGATCCACGCCACGTGTTTAAGTACCATCCTCCCTGACGTTGGATCGCGCGCAAAGGGGTATTTGCACTGTTAACCCCGCGCATTTTGTATTTACTTTTCAGTCCTAAAACTTTCATCTGTAGCGTAAATATTTTGTATTATTTGCATGTAAACCCCACACGTTTATTTTATTCGCACTTAGGTCCTGTGCCACGTCACCTCACGTGCCTGTGCGCGTGAGGGGGTGGGCATTTTGCAAGGACCCCTTTGGGGTTTAGTTATTTCGTTTTAGTCCCAAAATTTTGTAGTCCGGTGTTAAACTTTGGGATATTTGGCATATGAGCCCTGGAGATTTTTGAATATTGTGTTTAGGTCACTGCCAAGCGCGTGTGTAGCACGTGTTGGGTTTGGACATTTTGTACTAATACCCTTCCGGGTTTTGTATTTTATTTCTAGTCCATAAATGCAAGTTTTAGTTTAAAACTTTGTGGAAATTTTGTAGCATAGCCCCTGGATGTTTGTCTAATTGCATGTATCCCCTACCAGGCCTTCATATTTTTGCATGCTTGTAGTATTTATTTGGAGCCCCTTTTTAATTCCAAAAATTCTCAAAAATTGAAGTTAAGCTCCTGAGTGCTTGGTCTTTAACGCCATATTTATAGTTTTTGATTTTATTTCATTTTCATATTTCTTAAAAATAAAAAACTCTTCATTTCAGCACTGTCTAGCTTAGAAAATACCAAAAAATATTAAAATACCTCGAAAAATTCCAAAAAAATCCCTACTGTCTATTTTAACCCATTTTAGTGTCAGTCTAAAAATCACTAAAAATCTCAAAAGAAAAACCTTAAAAATTCGAAAATACATAAAAACTTCAAAAAAATCTATAAAATTGTAGAAAACTCCAAAATTTGTAAACTTAAGTCCTGTAGTCTCCTGTTTTTGTTATCTTTATTTGAAAAATAGTGTGGACAAATTTTGTGGATGTTTGCTATTTTTAATTCCCATTTTACTCTCAGTCAGTAGTTATTTCACTGTTTTGGTTTATTTACCAAAAAGATTTTATTTCTGAATTTTTGGCTATTTTTGAATGTTTTTATTAATATTCTATCTTCTCTTTCATTACATTGTCTTTATATTCCAATATTAAAAAATATAAAATATAAAATTATAAAAATCAGAAAATAAAAAAAATCAAAATACAAAATTAAAAATTAAATAAAAAAATAAAAGAAAATAAAAATTTAAAAACCCACAAAAAATCTTTGCTTGCATAGTGTAGACATCACTCACATTCACTCACACACATTTATTTGATTCTACCTTGTTTGCTCCCTGTGTTCGAACTCTCTGCATACTTGTCCTATACATCTTTTGTGCAAAGTTAAAAATAAATTTTAACTCCACATTTATTTCTAATTGTTGATCTATAGTGTGGGTTGATTGTTGACTAAATACATTTTATTGTGGGTCACCGCAGCGACCTCGGTTGTCTTCGCCTTGTGTGAGACATACTTTTTTAGACCTCCGATAATTTGTGTTTATCAGGTATCTATGTCACTGGAGGTTGAGCTGGGATGCATCCCTTCTGCTTTATGGAGGGGTATTTCGTAGGTGGTTTCAGAGATGGAGAGCAAGCTGAGGCTCTGTCTGGGAAATGGAGTGGGATTTCGCTTTTGGATGGATGACTGGACAAAGGAGGGGGCTTTGGGGGAGCGTTTCCCAAGGTTGATGCGGATGGCGGCGGATAAGGCGGTGGTGGTAGGGGAGTTGTGTGAAAAGGGGGCCTACTAACCAATTTTTGTGGCAGAATTTTCAGACCAGAGAGTTGATGAGTTCTTGAAGTTATAGATCGAGTTGGCGAGCGAGGTGATTCCTATAGTGGACATATATCATTATGTCTAGGAGATGGCAAATTTTCAATCAAAAAGACTTTTTTTGTGATGGGGGTGGAGGTAGAGGATGGCAAGGGGTAGACATGTGTTTGATATGGAGAAGCAAGGTGCCATGCATGATTAAGGTGTTCTTGTGGTTGTTCAGACTTGGGAGGATTCTTACGAAGGAACGCCGAGGGCTTCAATTGGGGGCGAAGGATGTTTCCAGCAACAGATGCAGCTTAGAAGTGGAGGATATGAACCACTTGTTCTTCAATTGCATGTCCTCAGTCGAGGTGTGGAGCAGGGCGCATATTAGCTGGTTCGGTGCTCAGGATGTTTCGTGGTTTTGGAGGGATATTCGTTCTATTTGCGGGTTTGGACATGAGGAGCGTGCCCTTCCCTTCATGATGGTCTAGGCTATTTGGTCGACGCAGAACATCATGATTTTTGGGGGAAACTGTTTTCACTCCCATGAAATGTGGTCTAGGCTATTCTTCATTTGTATTCCCATGAAATGTGGGCAAAAGAGAGAGGAGATGTGACTTGAGATCGAAGTGTCCATGGATCTGCAATATCCTGATCCACTGTGTCATCTGGCCAGAGCCTGAATTGTATGTCTCATTGAGAGTCGGCTTCGGATCTCCTCCTATTTGTTCTCCTCCTCTCAACTCTCCTCCTCCAACACGAAGTCCTCCTACAGATGGATCATCTTTTCATCCATGTTGTGCACTATCCTCTCCTCAGTTCTCTATGTTTCCCCTCATCTCCACGAGCATATCTTGGAGAACAACTCGAGGAAGAGCCTGATCAGCCATTTGTTGCTGGATAGCATGAATAGATACCAGAAACTGAGTGTTGATTTCATCCTGATTTGTTGTGTTATGATCTAAACATTATCCCTTTCCATGTTTGTGCAGAGCCATCTTAGGATCTGAATATACATTGGGCTCTAGATCGGGTGTTGGATCTGGAATAGGAAATACACTATGATAAATATTGAAATAAGTACCAAATGTAGAAAAGGATTCAAGATTAGGGCCAATCTTAAACTTTATTAGAGTGGGTGATGGAAATGGAGACCGGTCGATCTCCACTACGAAAGAAGAGAACTCCATACACAAGTTATCCCTAGCTCCCGGTGAAGAAATGAGCAGGGAGTCCGAAGAGATGTTCGCAAAGTCTTATCCGAACTCTTGAGAATCTCCCCGAATTACTGGAGATTTCTATATCGGGGAATCGATGTGGTAGTTTGACAAGTCTGAATAAAATCGCCCTAGACATGACATCTTAGGAATTAAGAAGAAATGAGATGATATTGGAATAGATGAAAGTTGAGAAGTAGAAGTGAAGAGGATATGAGAAAAGAAGGCTCAAAATGAGCGAGAAAGAATAAGTGGAGAATAGAAGTGCCGATCATATAGCGCAACGGTGTGATGTTTTTTATCTTGACCTGATTACAACTAATCAAACAAACCACAAAACAAGGATGGACACCAACTCAACGCATGAAGCTATGAGATTTTGACGATTAATCTTGGAATTTTTATTGGTTGTTTCGAACAATATTAACAAATTTGGCCCTTAGCATATAGCTCTATAGGAGAGTGAATGCTCACATGACAAGCGGTGTGCACTTTCCACTTCCTCTATAACTAGTAGCATGTACTTTTTAAGAGGATCATGATTATTAGATCTGGGCCCACTACTCAACAAAAGAAGGATGAAGTTGATATGACAAATCAAATACTCCAGACCTAGTTTGCAAGCAGAATCGACCCTACTCGGACGTGGCACGATGAGACAGGGACCCATCATTGCAATTTCCCTATGCTCGATACTTTAAATTGATTATGTAAGTGAACTCGGCCCTGCTCGCCCATGTATCGATAGAAGCGTCAATGCTTCATGAACTCAGTTGATAAACAAGGTAGTATCCATGCTATGATTTGGGCTCTAATATTTAAGGGTTATGCATCACTCTGTCTAGAAGGTACATGAAATTAATGAGGACTTTACGAACCCAATCCAATGAAGTTTGTTAAGCAGTTTTAATTAGGTCAAGTTTTCTTAACAGTCCCTTCTTAAATTTTTTCTGATCTTAACAGCAATAAATTTCACCACTAATTCACAATGATTAACAACTAACCCTGGTATGTAACTAACCCTAATTATTGTATAAAGTCAACATCTTTTTTCTTTATTTTCTTTATTTTTCTTCTTATTAAAAATTCCAAAACTAGATTAATTGTTGTATATATTTATTTTCTCTTTAAAAATGAATTAAAAATATAAAAAATGCAAAAGAATTCAAAAAATGTGTTTTTATTCATTGGAAATGCTTAAAAACTTCTTACTCTATTTGATTTTTTTCGGCTTTTTATTCAACATGAAACTTGTAGATCTCATCGAGTTTTACAACTTTCATGTTTTGACTTTTTATAATTTGACTTTATTTTATTTCTTTTTGATTTTTTTCTTTAATGTTCATACGAGTTAATTAAAAATAAATGAAGATTTGATATTTATTTGATAAATAATAAAGAGTTTGTGGAGTATACTTTAATTATTTTTATGGTTTTCTTTCCTTATCTCCCCCTACTTGGTTGTCTGTCGACCAATCCATGCTGACTTGGTCTCGGGTGTTAGGTTATATAAATATATCTTACCATTATATTTATATTTGCCGAGTCATATTGTACATATATGCATATTTACAATCTGCCTTCTTTTCTTTTCTTTATTTTTATTCTTTTATTTATTTACATATTTTTGATGCATAAAAGTGCATTTTATTCATGAATGGGATTTTGTTAAAAAGTGAAAATTAATGAATATTTACATGTATTTGCTAAGGGGTTTAAGAAAAAAATACGACAGAAATGTTAATGAATCATGGATTCATCAATCATCGATGAAAGGAGCTCGATGAAGCTCCAGGTCCTTGATGCTTCGTCTGATTCAGGTCATGCACATATGTGATTATGCTCGATCTGTTGCGATGTTCCGCGAGAAATGATCCTCAATTTGATAATCAGAACAATTTCTTGTTTATTTCTACCTGCATGTGTAAAATGGCTCGAGATTTGCTTCTTGGCCCGATTTCATTGCAGAATTGAGGGAAATTGATGTGGATGGAAGATGATCCTCAAATAAATGTATAGGAAGAAGATCAGATCTCGGTTGCGTGTCACCGGAGATGATTAGATTGTGAAAGAGGTATGGAGAAGCGACACTAATCGATATGAGATGATCAGGGATGATGGAATCGTGATGGTTTTCGAATTTTGGCATGAAATCAAATGAGATGGAATGAGAAAAGGAGGAGATGGATCTCGGAGAGGATGAACATGAAGAGGGAATAGAAATGAAGAGGGAGGAAAAGTTGGGGATCTGACCTGGAAATATAATGAAGGTATACGAAGGTCGTCTCATGGGGACGAAGCTCGATGGAGCTTCATGGCGTCCTTACCTCGACTCGCAACAGACAAGGAGGATGAATCATGACGGAGCAAGGACTGCGATGTCGGTGCCGATCACGCCTCACGATCTTCACCAGATCTCGCTCGACGAAGGCGGAGGAGAGGGAAGTTGTCACCCTCACTATGGAATTCTCTCTCTCTCTCTCTCGGAGCTCAACCGAAGGTAGACGATAATGGCAGGTGCGATCTGCAGGGGAGTTATGATCCCTTTTATAGGTATGGTAGCGTGTAGGGCACAAAAGATGATGATGTCATCATCGTCAGGGTGCAGTCACCGAGGTGGTTGGAGGAACAACCGACCAACGATCGATCATTAGGACATATATGTAAGAAGAAGGTGGCGAGCGGTGGCGTTGGAGAAGAATCGAGGGAAGAAGGAGGAGAAAGGAAAAGTAGGAGAGAGAGAGAAATAAGATAAAAATATCAAATTAAATAAAATGTATATAATTAAATAATCTAATAATTATATTAAGTTAAGATATAATTAAAGGGTTAATTACATAATTAAAAAAGTAATTAGTAATTAAATAATCAAATACATATATAATCAAACGCTTAATGAACAATTAAATAATAATTAATAGTAAAATAAAAAAATTAAATAAATAGTTTATATTTATTTTATTTTAATAATATAATATTGATAGAGTATATAAATGTACTAAATCATAGATTTACTAATATAGCTTACGGTACATTATACAATATACACCAATATGGTCTCCAAATCCACATTATGCATATTAACTCCAATTTTAGTGAAATCATTGTCATTTGGTAGATAATTTAATAAAACAAACTTTAAAACTAAGCTTTCCCAATTCAAAGTCCATATGGCCAAGTTACATGAGGTCCAAAAAATTTAGTCCACGGCTTCGTGGCTTCGGGATTTATTGGTATTTTGACTTAAGTTACTTTTTTATATTTTTCTAATAATTTTTAGAAACTCGTTAGAAAATAAAGTAAGTTAAACGTATTTACGGATATTTAATTATAAAATCGGGAAGTTTGTTCATATTATATATATATAGACAACGAGGCTCAAATGCCAAAACTCACTCGTTTTATTTTAATATAGTTTGATATTTTTAATAATTAGTAGTAGGTATAAAACGAAAGTTAAAAGTGAGCTGGTCAAATTATAGTTTTCTATAAACAACTATGAACCTCAGAAGTCGGCTTTTACAACTTTTTTCGGTTCATCGTAATATTTTATTTTTGTAATGAATATTTTTCTAGTATTTTTATAAAATAGATTATATTTTTGGGAACAGTTTTTGTGAAGAAAGTATTCTGATTTGAAATTTTCTTGATGATAAGTAAAATAGATTAAATATTTACAAGGTGGAAAATAGATTTATGTATATTTATGATCTTGATTTTCTGGCATTTTTATAACTTAAGATCCTTATCTTTCCTACTTATTTATTTTGTCGATCAAATCAATATTGACCCGGTCTCGAGGTTAGGATCAGTCTGTATATTTTAGATACATCTTTTTTTTTCTTTTATTTTTTATTTTTCTCTTTATTGTTTTATTTTGGATAAAATAAGTGTTAAATATATAATAATAATATGTTTGGTTAGAATGTTAATTATTGGGAGTTCGTGATTATTTACATGCATTTTACCAAAGATTTTGGCCAAAATGAAAGAATAAAGACGATGGATCATGGATTCATCAACAACATCGAATACCATGCAGTTGGAAGGATACAACTGACATTAACATGTGATGTCAACAATGATCTTCAGTTTAGGAAAGATAGACAATCTTTCTCTAAAGTATGCTTTCTAATTGACCTCTTGATGCCATTCATATGCACATGAATAAAGATTCAGATGTGTACAAATGATCACATCAAAGAGTTCACTTGATGAAGTCGAGATAAATCAAAACATAATTGTAATTGTCACGATCACGCGTACATCCATTGACGAAAGACAGATATACATTTATATAATACGCATGATCTCTCGAAGGAAATATACATGTTCATACTTGTTGGACTGTGAGACATATCTCACTCATGATATATTTTGGAGTCGTATTGAATTTCGTACATGGTCATCTTGTTTATAACACAAGGCATGAATTCAACATATTAATATATACTTTTGAAAAATATATGATTGATATTGTCACTGATTATCGATTAAGAAATCTAATGATATGTTCCGAAAGGAGACCATTAAACTAGGGTTTGAACTTCAATTATATCAAAATCTTCCAATATGAAGGGCAGTGGAATACTGAGAATACTCCGGGTTAAAAGTATCTTAATAGATCATCTACAGTGATAGATGGATTTTAGACACTCTACTTAATAGATTAATGATATGTGAATTAATTGATCGAGTCTCATTTTATTATATTCATTTCCAATTTCCAACTTCAATATCCAAATGTTGGAAATAAAAATGACAACAGAAATGGAGCTGAGCTCACTTCCAAAGCTCATTTCAAAGCTCCAAAAGGTTTGGTCAATGATTAGACATGGAGTTAGAAGTTGAGTTCGTCAATCTAGTCGTTAGTTGAGCTCATGTAGAGTGCAATGTGTTTCGTTGTGCTCCATGGGGTGTGAATCATTTCAGCTCAAACTCAAAGATAGAGTGTACCTTGTTCCTCCAAAGACGTCAAGATCCTGAAATTGGATATTATCAACGTTTTAAGTCACTATACATGTATTATATGATGTCCCCCACATTATCTCAATGTATCTACAACAACTACTCACAAGTTCTAATTAGATTGGGACTTTTACCTAACGATATCAAATAATTTATGATTAATAATAAAAAGGTTGCAACCAAAAATAGGACAAGCTGGACGTCCCGTACATGCTCCACAAGGACATCCACCATGGAATTGGGTTGAGCATTGGGCTGGGCCGACCCGAAAAGCCCGGCCCAGCCCAAGCCCAAGTGAATATTTGGTCGGGCTTGGGCCCAAGATATAAGCCCATTTTTTTATTGGGACGGGCTCGGGCTTCACTCGGCCCGACCCGAAAATGGCCCGATGCCGTGGCCCGAATAGGCCCGCTGCCGAGCTCGAATAGGGCCCGATGCTGTGGCCTGAGTAGGCCTTAGACACGGATAAGGAGATTGATTAGGTCACCCCTAAAATAGAAATCCAACACTACACAACACCCACCCCTTCGCATGCCCCCTCCCTTTCTGTTCGTTCCCCAACTCAGGTCTTCACGGAAGCCCTAAATTGCCCCCTCGTGAGTTGCGGTTGTGCTCGATCGAGGCTCCAGCCGCTCCATTACAACTTCTTCGTCCACCTGTAGCAAGTCCACGACTACGAGCCACGCCCCGTTGTGTCTGATCTCTCCATCTCGGCTCGTCCCCCCGCATACAACCTTAATACACAACCGCATCCCCATCGACTCCAGTTCGCGTCCCATCCCACTTGCCTCCACAGCTCCACTCCATAATCCAACTACAGTTCCATTCACAACACCACATCCATAGTCCCACGTTGCAGTTGCAGAACCAAATGTATGTTATAACTATACTATCAGTTTTACCTTTTACCAAAATCCTTAGAAATTTGATATACCAAAAATCTGAGATACCAAACCTATTTTATGGACTATAACATCTGGAATTAATCCGGTTGCCCTCTGCATTAAAATTTACAATAGTAGTTAGGGATGACAAGGAGACGAACCACACATGATCTTTGACTTGCTACTATAAAAAGATAATTGTCTTAACTAATAACAATCAGCATATGGATAAAATTCCTCAAGATCATGTAAAAATAGATCAGATGTTCCCTCAGCTGGGATTTTCCCACTAATTAATCTGCTGCAACGGCCTTTCAAGCCCCAAAAAGCCATGGAAATCACTAATTATCTGCATGCCTTAGTTCACTGATCTTTCTTTTCAATTTCACTGCCCTCCTGTAGCCTTCTCTGGAATTTTCCTTTTTGGGTTTTCCTTTCTCGAGTTCTTTGGAAACACTCAGAAGCGGAGGCTGTGGTGTTCCAATTCCTGTATTGTCAAGTATCTCACCTACTATCTCCAACATCTTGCTAATCTCCGGCATGGACTTTGGGTGCCGTGACATGCACCGCATTGCTACCTTAGAAAGCTTACGTGCACATTTTACGGAGTATTGGTCATTAAGTCATAAATCCATGATTTTGCGAGACTTCTTGGGTTCGCTTAAGAAAGGTCTGACACACTCCATTAGCTTCTGCTCACCCTTTGAGCAGTTCTGTCTATGGGGAGACGACCTGTGATCAGCTCCAAAAGGACATCCCAATATCTTTAGATGAACATATAATCATATGGGCCAGCCCGACCCAAGCCCGGCCCATAAGAATTGGGTTGGGCTTGGACTTGGGCCGACCAAATGAAAAAAAGCATGCCTTAAGCCCGGCCCAAGGCCCGATTTGTTAAATGGACCTGGGCTTGGGCCCTTCAGAGCCCGGCCCAACCCGACCCATGCTCATCCCTACCATGGAACCCTGTTGTGGCCAAGAGCCTCCTACTTGGTTATTTCTTGATTATTTTGGATGATACATAATATGTTAATTAAGACTCATGTTTATTAAAGGTAAATGATTAAATCTTTACATTTAATCACCATCCATGGGAACACATGGTGGACATCCTCTTTAAGAGTAGAAATCCCAGGAAATGTCCCCCGCATGTATAAAAGAGAGGGCATGACCTCTTTTTTGCAAGCATGGTTCATTCCACCAATTCATTATTTCCTTAAGAGCTTGGAGAGAAAGAGAAGAAATAGTTGAGAACTATCCTTTGGCCGCCCCTCTCTTCGATAAAAAAACCTACATGTTCACTGTATTGCCTCCCGTGAAGGAGATAATGTGGGATTGTCATTCCACAATGCCATTGTGTCTCCGTCATCCACCATGTCCTTGTTATGCCCTCACCATTCGATTCAGTCCGCATTCATGTCCTCTTAGCCTATCTTATGTCATACATCACACATTGTGTGAAATCACGGTCAATACTTATATATGTACAACTTCAGACTCACCACTTAACCTCTGATCCATGTGCACGATTTTATATCGAATGTTTGTTATCTTACGATATTATGGAACTGATACTTAGTTATCTTACAATTGGTTTAAATCTCTTGGTTGCCGACATCATTTAGACCTTAATTTACTCTGATCTTCATATATGAAAAGCTATTGGTTGTTAAGACATTTGTTTGCTGGTCCATGCCATTTTTATGGGTTGTTGTAATCATTCTTTGTGTCGGTTCCATCATTCACTCTTTTTTGATAAAGGGAATGATACACAAGTAATGGTCATATTGCAAGAAGTAATGTTGAGAATTTAGTTAAAACGAGTTCTATGTTTGATGGCCCTTATCCTTAGAAAAGTTATTTACTCAAACAATCAAGTAACTAACAATGAAGTGCTATATTGTATCTCTTTTTGTGCTCATGTTACATCTATCGAGATTAGTCAAGCAAGTTAGGATTTGATTCCAATGGAGATAACAATTCTAAATAGATTTTTTGGTAGAGAGTATAATGAATGGGAGGTCTGCCATTAGTTCAGTGGCAACGATAGAGACAATAATATTAGAAAAACTAAACTATCAACACTTGAAATACAATTTAAATTTATTGCTGAATGTAAAGTAGATGGTTCTTTTAAGAAGGAAAGCACAAGTAGTAATGGAGGATATAAATTATCTTGCTATGAATGTCTTCAGAAAGTTGGTATAAATTTAAATGATATCGTACAACTTGGACAGGAAGCTATTATCAGAAGATCTACTGGGATAATGATGAATCTCGTATTCATCATGCTAAAAACCACAAATTAAAACTTTCTTTATTATTATCATGTGTTATATTATGTATAAATTACCCTTAAATTATTGTATTTAATTTCTCTTATTTTTCTTGTATTTATTTTTCATCAAAAACCCCAAAAAATTAGATAGATAAATTGTACATAAATCACTGACCTTTTAACAGATAAAAAATACAAAAATATCTCAAAACCAACAAGCCGGTGTTTTTATCCCCATAAAAATACCCCCAAAAAATAATTTTTTATACAAAAGACCTCGTTTGGCTTTTTGTCCAACATGAAAGTTGTAGATCTCGTCGAGACGAGCAACTTTCGTGTTTTGACTTTTTCCTAATTTTGCTTCTAACTATTTCTTTCATATTTTTCTTTGTATTTACCCTTTTGATTTTTCTGATTGGGCCACGTGCCGCTCTCTGGAGCCGTCACGTGGCCGCTCCTCCTTCCACCACCCGGTGGCCTCCTGGGTCGTTAGATCCACTCGCCTCCGCTCCCATCCCCGCCGTCCAACATTGCCTCGCTGCCAGCCCCCGGATCCGACTTCCAGATCAAATCTCGACCACTACATCACGCCTAAATCACAGCCCTCCGATCTCCTCTCATCCAGCGCCTCCCGTTCATCCATGTCACCCCTTCAACCCTAACCACCGGATTAAAGCCCAAATCTTATCTAACCATCCATCGCCGCCTAGATCCGAACCGTTCGATCAGATCCCTGATCTGGTCTCAGGCGTTCGCCCGCGTTGCTATCCCAACCGTTGGATCATATGATCCAACGGCTCAAACCTCATCTTCCTCCTTCGTAACCTCCCCCTCCCTAGTCGTTACACCACCTGAGACCCTTGCCCCCTTCCATTTTTATCCATCGCTCCAGTCACCTTCTCCTGCTCCAAACGGACAATCCACGAAGCCCTATCATCCGCCATCCTCGCGCGACCACCACCATTCACTGCCATTACTCCCTCGCCAGTAACCCTCCATTGCAAAATGCCTCCACACCTCATAACCGATGGGCGTCCTCCGCCTATAAGAGCCTCTCCCCCGCCATCAGAGATCGTTTCCACCATTAGATAGGCTCCTACCTAGCTTCGGCCGCCCTCCGGTGACAGCGGAGGGCTGGCTTTGGAGGCGATCATGGTCTGAGTACCCCGGTGTGATTCGTGGTCTCCGACCACATCGCGGCAGCCAATGGCATGCCGCTGAGCTCCGTGTCATGACCGGGCACACTGGGCGATGACCCAGAGCTCCGATGGAGCTCACCCCCAGGTCATTTCCCCCCGCCAACACCTCGCTCTGGCGAGGTGATTTTTGCTCTTCTTTTCTTTGAATTTTCCCGACTCAACCACTCCTCGCAAATGCCATCCGACCACCCTCCGATCTTCGTCACTTATCGTTCATCCTCGCCGACCCCCTTTCCCTTCTCTAAACCCTTCCCCGCTCCGACTCCCCTTTCCCCCTGCTCCACCGGAGAAGAAGCCACCGATCGCCGATCCCGTCGTCTCCACGGCCCCCGCTTACCCACCTCTCGCCTCGCACGCACTCGCACGAGCTTCGACTATCGTCTAACACTTGCAGGATTGTCAATGGTCGAAGTTCGTGTCGGAGCTCCTTCAAGCCTTTCTCCTCCGACAAAACTTCATCGACCGCCCATGCCAACCAGCTCCGGACATTCGCATCACCTCCAGTGTCTTTGCGAGGACTCGGGCTCTCTTCTCCGATCATCAGTAGGCTTCGCGGAGCGTGGAGGAGCCAAGGGCAGGTCGTCGGAGCCCCGCCTTCTCCGGTGACCTGCGGAGGAGGATGAAACTACAGGTGTCGTCCGATCATCCGGATTGGACGGCCGAGATGAAGATGCGTGGCAGCCCGAACCTTCGGCCGAAGCTACAGGCTCGGGTCCCACCGACCCTCGACCCGAGCCACCAGTTGTTGCCACGTGGCCCGTACCGCCACCGCCTCCTGAGCCTAGGCGCCTCGCGTGCACCGCACGTGAGGGGCCTGGGTAAATTGCATGAAGGACTCTGGTCTTTTTGATATTTGCAGAATAGTCCTCAGGTACGTGCCTCACGTGCGTGCCTGGGTATTTTAGTGGGAGGCCCTCCTACTTTCCGGAAAATTGCAAAAAGGCCCCCGTGCATGGAAGAATTTCACAAGGGCCCAGGCAGTTTTTCTTCTTGCATTTAGGTCCCTCCATGGATCTAAATGTAATATTTATCATTTATTTTTCTTGCATTTTTATTATAATTATGCCCCTGCATTGTTTTTAGCATAACTTGAGCATCGTAGGTCCAAATTGCATGATTTTAGTGTCATTTTGATCCTTGTTTCATCCTCTACATCATAGCATATATAATTTTCTCATTTGCCACTATTTTAATTAAAGTGATTTTTGTGATAAATGAGGACACTACTATCCTTGTTCTTGCTTTGATTTGATGGCTGTTTTTAATATCGTGATTAAAATGACACTGATTTCCAATTCTATTTTGTTGCTCATAATTTTTATGGTATATTTGTAATCTTTAGTCTGCATATAAATTCTCTTGCATTATTTTCATGCATCCTCCTATAATTTCATAAAAACCAACTAAAAATTGCATACATCATGGCATTGCATTGTAATTAGCATAGTGCATCTTGCAGACCTAAAATTGAGAATTAATTCACACATGAGGTTCATGAATAAAAATTCGATAAATAAATTAGGTAACTGTGTTCTTGCGTTCGACCTTGGTAGACTTGCCAAATATAAATACTCCATAACATTCAAACGATTGTGGTTTTTGCTGAACCGAATTTGCCTCCTATACTACGACAATTTCACATTATTAAAGAGGCAAATTTTGCGATCATCAAATGACGCCGTTGCTGGGGACACGGCTTAACTTAATTATTGAATTTTGATTTTCTTTGTTGAATAATTTCAATTTTTTTAGGTCCTCATTTCATGCATCATTTTTTTTTGCATCATATATGCTGATTTAATTTCTTTGTGTGTTCTAACTTTTCTCTTTTGTGGCAGGACCCATGATCATCGAGGACGCTTGATCTTCATGGAGTCGTGAAGTCAGGAGCTTCCGCTGAAGAGGCCGTAAAATAATCTGTGAAGAAATTCTGGATTTTAATCAGACAGTTTGCATTGCATACTGTAAAAAAACTTGCATTTGCATATTTATTTCCAGTTCTTGCATGTTGTAAAAAAAGAGGTAGATCACTTGATGATCTACCCCCCCCCCCCCACTTGCACACACACGCACCTCACCCCATCTCCCTTCCCTCTGTAAATTTCACAATCTCTCGCTCTCTCTCTGTATATTGAACGACCCCCCCCTCACCCTTGTATCATAGTACAAGCCCCCCTAATTCAGACCTTACTTAGGCTATTTGTAGCCTAAGTATAGGGGGACCTTCATGCTCATCCCTCCTCATACTGCCTTCTTGTACTTAGGTCAAATTCGACCTGAGTATAGGGGGATCCTCCTCCTCAGTTCCGCTATATCACCCTATATTTGATCGAGCCGTGGCTTCATGGCACTTGTGCTATGAGGACATAGCAAAGTTTAAGTATAGGGGGGTATACCGTATATTATTGTATATCTACTTTAGCCTTAGCTCGTGTTTTTAAAAACTTATAAATTTTGTTTTCGGGCTGGGTTTTGGTAAACCTATGAACTGAGTTTTGTAAAAATCTTGTAAAAAATGTTTTATTAAAAATTGAGGGATTAATCTGTGTAAATAACCCTTCTCAAAAATAAAAATAAAAACCTTTCTTTGAACTAGACTTTGACTACTAGGCTTAGTAGATACTTTTAGTGAGGGAACCTCGGTCTCCCTTAGCAGAGTGGGTGGTTTACATGACACCGCATATGGCCCCGTCCTCAAGTAACACGGGTCCGTTTATCAGCCCGTACTTACACCCATACTGGCTGAGAGTGGATACTTTTATTCATTTGAGCCTAGGCCAGTCATTGTCTCTCCGAAGAATTAAAAAATTGAAAAAAAATTAAAACCCATAAAAAGCTGCAACAAGCAAAATTCACACAAAAAATCACTAACCAAGGAGTTGGTGTATTCATGACATATTCACACTCACTCAAGGCTTGAGGATTTTGAGGACACTGGATTTCTGGGATCTTGAGAGTCTGAGTTAACATACCTTAGTCATTAGGGTTTTAAGCTTAATTATCCATACTTCCCTAGTTTGAAAGATTTGAGCGCTATATTGCACTCTTCATCTCTACCTTCAAAAAGAATATGATCAGCACAGTCACTTCCACAACTGCAAGATTGATGAGATGAGTTGAGATATCATTTGAGGAACTAGGACTAGAGAGTTGAGTTTAGACCCGATCTAATGATATTCGAGGATGGGATAAAGTTAATGAAGGCTTCAGAAAACCTGAGTGTCAGCAAAACCCTAGCCAGTATGTGAACAAGATTCATATGCTATCTCTTTGATATTTACCTATGTGCCAGGGTGTGATGAAACTTCATGGAAATTATTGATCAGTGTGCGCCAACTTTTGGCAAAAGCAGTGGAGCTAGCCAACAAAAGAAAAGAAATGTCAAGAAAAAGCTCTAAATACCAGAGGCAAATTACAAATGAGCTTCCACCAATGGCAAGCGTTCCCAAACATTTTTCAAAGTATCCACTTGGACCAAGCGCTAATTAGGATGAAGGAGTCGTGCTGACACCATAAAAAGGGCTCTGCATCGTAAGCGATACAAGTCTGGGTGTCGAAGGTATTTTAGATACTCAGAAAAGACACACCCCGGTGTACTCCATGAAAACAATTGCATACGACTCCAACTCTCTTGACGGAGACATTGAACAACAATTTTAAAATTTACACGTGTTGAGTAAAAAGGCACTCGAGAGGCTACTTGTTCCAATGTGAGGGAGAGAAAAGTAGACACAATCCCATACCATCCATCATCTGGCCGTCCATCTACACGTTCAAGTCTGACAAACTAAAGAGACGGTTGACTGAAGCAAGAATAGACTTATTCCCTAGTATTGAGGATGAGCTCTAAAGGAGAATCTTTGGGACTGGGACTTTGGGTGATGCCTCGACTTGACTCTTATGAAATGCAATACACTAAATTTCATATACTTATATTATATGTACAAAAAGAGAGTCTGATAATTAGAGAAGTTGGATTCGTTCTGACTAAGGCTTGGATAAACCCAGAATTTTAGGATCTCTTAAATTGAGGGTTTTCAAAAGATTGAGCCTTGAAATCTTCACTTGCACTTTCAGGAATTAATCTGACTCCTTTATTCTTTAGATGCTCGAGGACGAGCATGGTTTAAGTATAGGGGTATGATGAATCTCGTATTCATCATGCTAAAAATTGCAAATTAAAACCCCTGTCTTAAATAATCCAATAAAATCATCATCAATTCTTTATTATTATCCAGTTTTATATTGTGTATAAATTACCCT
This sequence comes from Ottelia alismoides, assembly GCA_037367405.1. Classification (NCBI taxonomy): domain Eukaryota; kingdom Viridiplantae; phylum Streptophyta; class Magnoliopsida; order Alismatales; family Hydrocharitaceae; genus Ottelia; species Ottelia alismoides. The sequence goes on along the minus strand of JAZKJV010008063.1, from coordinate 6,534 downwards.
TAAATTATTGTATTTAATTTCTCTTATTTTCTTTGTATTTATTTTATCATCAAAAAACCATAAAATATAGATAGATAAATTATCCATAATTCACTGACCTTTTTAAAGACTAAAAAAATACAAAAATATCTCAAAACCAAAAAACCGATGTTTTTATCCCCTTAAAAATACCCCCCAAAAATAATTTTTGTACAAATGACCTCTTTTGGCTTTTTGTCCAACATGAAAGTTGTAGATCTCGTAGAGACGAGTAACTTTTATGTTTTAACTTTTTCCTAATTTTGTATCTAACTATTTCTTTCATATCTTTATTTGTATTTACCCTTTTGATTTTTCTAATTGGGCCACGTGGCGCTCTCTGGAGCTGCCACGTGGCCGCTCCTCCTTCCGCGACCCGGTGGCCTCCTGGGCCGTTAGATCCACTCGCCTCTGCTCCCATCCCCACCGTCCAACCTCGCCTCGCTCCCAGCCCTCAGATCCGACTTCCAGATCAAATCTCGACTACTACATCGTGCCTAAATCACAACCCTCCGATCTCCTCTCATCCAGCGCCTCCCATTCATCCACGTCACCCCTTCAACCCTAACCACTGGATTAAAGCCCAAATCTTATCTAACCATCCATCGCCGCCTAGATCCGAACCGTTCGATCAGATCCCTGATCTAATCTCAGACGTCCGCCCGCGCTACTATCCTAACCGTTGAATCATATGATCCAACGACTCAAACCTCATCTTCCTCCTTCGTAACCTCCCCTCACTAGCTGTTACACCACCTGAGACCCTTGCCCCCTTCCATTTTTATCCATCGCTCCAGTCACTTTCTCCCGCTCGTAACGGCCACATCACGAAGCCCTATCATCTGCCATCCTCGCGCGACTACCACCATTAACTGCCATTACTCCCTCGCCAGTAACCCTCCATTGCAAAACGCCTCCACACCTCATAACCGATGGACGTCCTCCGCCTATAAGAGCGTCTCCCCCGCCACCAGAGACCGTATCCACCATTAGAGAGGCTCCTACCTAGCTTCGACTGCCCTCTGGTGACAGCGGAGGGCTGGCTTTGGAGGCGATCATGGTCTGAGTACCTCGGTGTGATCTGTGGTCTCCGACCACGTTGCAGCAGCCAATGGCAAGCCGCTGAGCTCCGTGACATGATCGGGCACGCTGAGCGACGACCCAGAGCTCCGATGGAGCTCACCCCCAGGTCATTTCCCCTGCCCAACACCTCACTCCGGCGAGGTGATTTTTGCTCTTCTTTTCTTTGAATTTTCCCGACTCAATCACTCCTCGCACCTGGCCATCCGACCACCCTCCGATCTTTGTCGCTCATCGTTCATCCTCGCCGACCCTTTCCCTTCTCCAGACCCTTTCCGCTCTGAACTCCCCTCTTCCCCTACTCCGCTGGAGAAGAAGCCATCGGCCACCGCCTCCCATCGTCTCCACGGCCCCCCCCACCCACCTCTCGCCTCGCACGCACTCGCATGAGCTTCGGCTATCGTCTAACACTTGCAGGATCGTCAATGGTCGAAGTTCGCGTCGGAGCTCCTTCAAGCTTTTCTCCTCCGGCGAAGCTTCATCGACCGCCCATGCCAACCAGCTCCGGACATTTGCATCACCTCCAGCGTCTTCGCGAGGGCGCGGGCTCTTGATGAATCTCGTATTCATCACTCTAAATCTCATTTATTAAGCTCAAATCCCTAAAAATCAACAGCATTCTTGCATCTATTTTGCATAATTAGCATTCATGCATGTTTCCATAAGAATGGCATTTTAGCACAAAAATCTGCATAAAATAAGAAGCCAAAAATCCAAGCCAAAATGACCTGTAAATAGCCTAACTTCTCGGATTTTTAACCCATTCTTGCTAACTCCGAATGACTCAAAACCACTTCCACTGTGTACATATCACTAACAAGAATAAAGGAAAAATACAAAAAAATAACTAACCCAAATAAGTGGACCAAAAACCCAAACCCTAATTTCAGGATTTTCGGACTAAAAGCCACATATCTTCTCCATCCAGTGTTCGATTTAATCCTACTCACTTTTGAACTAATGTGCATTCAATTACCTTCAAAACAAGACCAAGTTCAAGTGAATCAGAGCTCGTATGTGAAAGTTGGGTTTTGGGCCTCTTTTGTACATTGTATAGTTTCGCGGTTTTTGACCTTGTATTTTATGTATATATTTTCTTAATCAATAAAAACCCAAAAAAAATTAGAATTAAGTGTCTCTATTTATCTCTGATTTTACCGTAATTTTTCCGGATTTTTATCTGATCAAAAAAATGACATAAAAATTACAAAACCCCAAAATTAAGGTATTCTATGTACATAGGATACCCCAAAAATTCACTTTGTGCAAATGATCGATTTTGGTTTTGATGTCTTCATGAAAGTTGTAGATCTCATCGAGACGAGCAATTTTCGTGAAAAAAGTTTTTCGATCCGAGGTCATTTACTATTTATGTTCAATTTTACAATATAATTATTTTCTGAATTTTCTGATGCTGACACGTGGAAGCACCTGGTGCCGCCACGTGTCAGCCATTTTTAGCCTTTTTATAAATCGTTTTTATTAAAAAAAAATAAATAAATAAATAAATAAAATTAAAAAAATAATAAAAGACCGAGCACGTGCAGCGCACGTGCCTCTCCTGCACGCGCACTGCACGTGCGCCTCCGCCTCTCCCTTTACCCGCCACGTGTCGCTCGCTGGGCCATCCGATCTCGGCCGATCGGACGGCCCAGCACTCGTCTTCCTCCTCCCTTACTTTCCATCGCGGGCGGCGGCACCCCAAATCTCGCCGCCACCGCGATTTTCGCCCTCGCCGGATCACGATGAGATCCTCACGTATCTCGCGCCGCCGACCCCCCAAATCTCGCGTCGATCCTCCATCGCCCCCGATCTCCTTCCATCTCCGGCACCCCCCGCAGCCTATAAAAGAAACACCGCCGGCCCTCCTCCACTTCATCCGCCGATCTCCATCGAAGACCACCATCTCCGGGCGTGACAACCGCAAGACGCTCGTCGCCGGCGTGATCCGAGGACCCCAACGCCTCGTCGCAGCTCCGCCCCGAGCAAGCTGCTCGCTCCGGCCACCCAACGCCGTCGAGCTCCTTCAGGTATACCCTCTCTCCCTCTCTCTCTCTCCCTCTCTCTCTCTATCTCTCTCTCTTCCTCTATCTCTCTCTTTCGCTCTCCGCCCAACGCCGTTGATCGTCTCCGTCGCCGCTGCTGCACCCTCGACGCCCCACGGCCGTGTGTCGGCCCCTTCATCGCCTTCTCCGGTCACCCGCTCCTCCAGCCACCGCAACCCCGCCTTCATCGCCTTCGCCGGTCACCAGCTCCTCCAGCCACCGCCTGGAGCCTCTCCGACACCATCTTCATCGCCGACCGCCAACGCCTCGACATCACCGCCTTCACCCCATCGTCGCCGCTCCTCCTCGCCATCGAACCGTCTCCGCCTCGCCACCGTCTCGGCCGGAGGCCACCTCTCGCACGCAACCGCCGAGGCACCACCACCGCCTTCCTCGCCTGGGCAGCCCACGCCACCAGCAACACACCACCGCCTCTGCCGGGCTCGAAGCCCGAGACCCCGGCACGTGCGAGGCACGTGCGCACGTCACCAGAGGTCACGGGCGACCCGCGTGACCGTTTGGTCAAATTACAGACAAGCCATCGGGTTCCGCCTTATTCGCCATCCAGCCCTCCAACCAAGGTCACGTGCTCGGCACGTGACCTATTGGTCATTTTGCGCAAACACCCTCCGTACTATTGGCAATTTCAGAAACCCCCCCACTTTACTGCAGTTTACTTTACTTGTCTATTTTATTTAAATATTGCAATCAGACCCCTGTGTTCCCCCTCAGTTTTGAATATTTGCTCTACATTATTTAATTAATCTAAAAATAGCATGATGTTCATTGACTAATTCTCTACCTTTTGACATGCTGTGGGTATTTTTGTGACGGATGGTTAATTAATGAATAATTGTTTTGTGGAAATTTGCATATTTTGCCTATTTCTTACTCTGAAATTGATAGTTGATTAACCGTTGCTCTAAAATTCTCGAAAAATCACATTTTGTAGAGTTCATTATTGTTAACATTGTGCCCAAAAAGATTTGCATTTGCATGCATATTTTGCCCTGTAAAAATCATTTTGCATTTTTAAGTATTTAATTTCTAATAAATATTAAACCCCACATTTTCGAGGTTTAGGATTTTTCTGAGATCCGTCACCTAGTGATAGGTCTCAGATAATTTTGATTCTCGAAAATAAGTAGGTTTGATATTTCTTAAAATTAAATATTAAAAATCATTTTGTTTGCATTTAAAAATCCATGAAAAATTCATATTGCATCCAAAAATTCCAAAAAAATTACAATGCATCCATTTCATTATAGTTTACATTGTGGCCAAGTTTCGTATTTTTCGGACATCATTTGAACGTAATTTACATTTTAGTCCCTAAAATAAGGCCAAATTTGCATTTTGCATCCTTTATTGCATTGAAAATTCCAAAAAAAAGACCGCCTCAAAAACCGAAATCTAACTTTGATAGACTTAATTCTAGGTTGTTCCTTTGCCTCCTTGTGATCGACCTTGGGACTTGCCCAAGTAAAATAAACATAAAACCACGATATTAAAAATTGAATAAATTATTTGTGGTATTTTCTTGATCGTTTCCGATTGCCGCCTACAACGCACAACACGATAAAAACAACTTCTTAAAAGCGACATATCCGGACACGTCAGATGGCGCCGTTGCCGGGGAGGCAAACGGCTTAGATTTTTGTCTAAAAATTTTTCATTCGGTTTTCCGCATTCGGGTAGTCTGACCCCCGAATTTTTCATTGTAAATTTCATTTTCCTGCAATTTATTTTCAGCCTTTATTTTTCATATATTTTTGAGTCACTCTCTTACATTTTCTCTCTTATTTTTCTTGCGAGGTACTTTGTACGTGGAGCGGTTTTCAATAACCGACGCAACTTCACCGACTTTTGCAAAAACCGCAATTAATTTAAGATCGAGTCGAGTCGTGAGAGAGCGTAGAGTCTAGGTTTTTAATTCTTGTAATTTTTAAATTTTTGTAATTTTACAGCGGTGTCCGTTTGGACTCTCGCGTGTGTAGAAAAATCTCTGACTTTATTCCGTGGTGTGTCGTGGCATGTTTCACTCTTCGGTGAGGGTGGGGCCCGACTTGAGTGGCGATTAGGATAGACCTGTACATACGGCTCTCAGAGCATTTATATTTTTGCTTGTGCTCGTAGGATCTTAAGCCACACTGCACTTTAAATGAGACGCACATAGATCGTTCAACTTAGCCAAATTTAAATCAATTCTTTCCGCTAATAGAACTTTCTACTTAGGTGCGGTTTTTCCATCGGCTTGCATATCATTTAGAATAACTTTTAAATTCTGTCTAGAATCCCACATGGAGATTGCGAGGATTCACTGTAAGTCTTCTAACTGAGCATTCATCATAGTTTTCCGCGTGCATCGGCTTTTCCCGAACTCCTCTCTCTTGTTTTATAACATAACTTTAAAGGAAATTGGGACTGGACGATAGACGTGTATTTGTGCTCATCTAATTTATCAGTGATCACCTCATTAAAATCGGGACTGCTAAATATATCTGATCTCAAATAACCCATAAAATCAAGAATTTTTGCGGGAGAGTAACCCCGACCTTGGATGATTTTATTTTTTCTGAGTGAGCGAGAGACGACACTTAAGGATAGAGCCCAAATCCAAAATCTCATCTCGCTAAATTTTTGCCAAGATTGAATTATCACCAACTAAAATTGAAAAGATAATAGCCGAAATCTTACGGCTTCATTGTGTGAGTTGGTAAACCCAGGGTTGAATTGTGTCTGTATTGGTGTGCGTGAACCGATATCGAAGATCAATAGCCGCACTTTTGATAAATTTTCTATCCCATACAATCATCTCTCTCGTCTCTTGATTTTAATCTCATCATGGAAATCTTTCCCAAATTTCAGATCCAACCCATCATTTTTCTCAACTACTTCAAAAATGACCGAACCTCACTATGAAAACAAATCTGTCTCGGTTTGGCCCATCTCAACTACATCCTATTCTTTCAATAATCCTCCAACATTTGCGAGAAACTTTCACCCGCATATGACCTCGGCCCCCCCCATTGAATCCTTACTCAAGTCATCCAACTACACATGACCACCTACCATCTTGGACTAAACCTTCTTATTCTCAGTTTCTCGCCAATGAAACATTTCAGAATCAAAACCCTTTTAAGTCTCATGACTGGCAGAAAAACCAAACCCAGATGGAAGGAAATGCATTTAATGATCATGAGCGTTGGATTGACCACAACAGACCCCTCGTCAGACATAATGCTCATACAGAGGACTGGACTGAACTCCTAGACACATATAAATCCTGTATGCTGACCCCACAATATCAAGGTCTGACTAATCATGATCAAAGGATTGAACTCTACTCAGATCAAATACACATGCCTGGATCATATGAGCAGCCTCCTTA